>JAEIFU010000992.1:0-86637 GCA_018904235.1 Lordiphosa stackelbergi
GTTCAGGCACGCAAAATGTTTGGAAAAAGATGCGGCTTTCACATATGTTTTTTGAAAATTTTGAAGGATGGGTCTATTTGCTAGACTAAGTTTTTTGAGAAAACTTTTTTCAAGAAAATAAAATTTTTTCAAAATTTTTTATTCTTTTTAATCCTGAACATTTAAAAAAAATTGCAAAGCTCTATCTTAAGCCGTTTTCGAGTTATTTAAAATTTTAAGAATTCACAATTGAAACTTTTATGCGTAGAACTTCCACAAAAGAGCTCCAAACAAGTTCAATTTTTGTGGTTAAGCTTCTCTCATAAAAAGCTCCCTTTGGGCCAATTATCATTTAATTCGAGACATCATGCCAGAAAAAATTTTTTTTTTTGCCCCATATATGAAAAACAATTTCGGTCAAATGAACACCACGGCACACACACAAGTGTAATTGCCTTCCATACTAGTAAATTGAAATAACAAAATTTATGCTTATTGACGCACGGCGCCAGCTGGGCGCAGCAGGTACAGTGTGCGCGATCGAGGCCCGTTTGCCACTGAAGCAGATGTTTGCAAATTTCGTTTTCGTTTTTTTGTTATACTATAACTGTTATCAAAAAAACACTTTGAACATATATTTTTATACCCTTGCAAAGGGTATTATAATTTTGCCCAGAAGTTTGCAACGCATAGAAATATTCATTTCCGACCCTATAAACTATATATATTCTTGATCAGGGTGACGAGCTGAGTCGATTGAGCTTTGTCCGTCCGTCTGTCTGTCCGTCTGTCTGTCCGTCTGTCTGTCTGTTTCTACGCAAACTAGTCTCTCAGTTTTAAAGCTATCGAGCTGAAACTTTGCACAGAGTCTTCTTTTTACTGCACACTGCTAATATGTCGGAACCGACCGGATCGGATGACTATATCTTATAGCTGCCATAGGAACTATCGGTTGAAAAGTGGGTCTTTGTGAGAAAAACTTTTTTGTTTTTAATGTTAACGACTCCCACTTCAGCGACTATTAATATTATACGCTTTCACATAGATTTGGAAGTTTTTGTTAAAATCGGATGACTATATCTTATAGCTGCCATAGGAACTATCAGTCGAAAAATGGGTTTTAATGAGAAAAACTTTTTGTTTTTAATGTTAACGTGTCTCACATCAGCAATTATTAATATTATACGCTTTTCTACAGATTTGGAAGTGTTGGTCAAAATCGGATGACTATATCTTATAGCTGTCATAGGAACTAGCGGTCGAAAAGTGGGTTTTATTTAGAAAAAATTGTTTGTTTTAATGCTGGCGTTCTTAAACTCTGATGTATTTAAACATTGTTTTTGTCGGTTAACAGAAAACTCAAATAACACAAAAATAGAAATTAAACACAGTGACAAACCGAAATTGCTTGCATTTTGTGGTTTCCCAGTGAGAAACACTTTGAAAATATGGTTTGAGAGTTATTCTTGAGCCTGGTTTACAATATTTAGAAGATTGGATAAATTTCAATTTAAGACGGGTAAATGGGAAATGAAAGTCAATCGGTCCAAAAAAAAAAAAACGAAAATTTGCTTAATTTTATAATGAGTTCCGATTAATGTGAAAATTGTAATAGTCGGAAATTGTCGACGGGTAAATAGGAGGTGTGGGCCAACCGGTTCAAAAATGTACACAATTTTATAATATGATGAGTTTAGACGGGTCGATAGATAGTGAAGATAGAAAGGTTCAAACATTTTTGAAAAGCAGTTTCTTATGCACGGCTTTGTTACCATGGAGATCCTTTAGGTGTGAACTGCGCTTATAAGTTGATCGTGGCATGATTTTCCACTTGATTGGGAGTAAAGTTTGTTTGGCATAATAAATATTTTTGATCCTCTTTGTTTTTTTCCGCGATTTAATGATTTGTCAGTCAAGGAACATGGTTTGAAACAATCTTTATAATCTTGACTATATTCTTTGCCATTGTTCATCTATGGTATTTAGCGCGGCTCCGTATTGTCATAATCATGGTTACATAGATACGAGTGTGGTCATTTGTGCTCTTGAAAAGCAGATTCTTAAGCAGTTAGCGGTCTCTTTACCATGGAAATCCCTTAGCTGTGATCCTGGCATGATTTTCCACTTGGTTGGCATTTACGTTTTACATTTTTACTATTTGTTATCCTCTTTGGCGATTTAGTACGTGTTCAGTCACGGTAAATAGTTTTAATTAACTCACCTACACAAACTTAACATTAAAAGACCATTTTACGATATGAAACATTCTTCTTCCTTTCTGTTTTGCTCGAGGAGGCGGCAGTTGATTACACCATGCTTGGCAATGTATTGCCGTACTGTCTTTCTTAAAGTCTTTCGGTCCAATTTTTTCACTGAAGATATATAACTTGACTTGATCTAATGAACCACATGAGCTTGATCTGTTTGAACCTTGATCTCTTTGAGCTTGATGTATTTGTAGTTTGATCTGTTTTTAGTCACTGGGACTTTGAGCTGACTAGCTTGAACCAAAAAAATTTCTAACTTAATTTACTTTAACCTCAAATCAAAGGGCAATTTGTATTCATGTTTATTAAAATAAGAAAAAGCTGAGAAAGCTAATATATTAGCCGTCGTAGAAGAAAATTATTTTTGGAGTAGAAGGGGAGTTTAAAAACTGGAGTTCGAACTCACGACCATCAGCATTTGCATATGGTGTTTCAGCTGAATCAAAGAGACGATGATAAAATATCTGTAGCTTTGAGTCCAAAGCTTAATGCACTGGAAAATGTTACGTGTTTTCTTGCAGGTCGAGATATTTTTGCAGGTGTTCGCATATCTATTGGGTCGTTCACTAGGTAATTTGGTTTTTTTTAGTGCAATTTAAACACGATTTTTTTTATTGTGTAAACACATTTTATATTTATGCATTTGGATCGAATACCTTTTGCCATCTCTCGGGCAAGAGATTGATTGACGCTCATAAAATTTTTGATCCTTGCAGGCAAAAGACTGGTCCGAGTAGTTTTTGACGTCCTGATTTGAGGTGAAGGTTCTCCCATCCAAAAAAATTTGCAGAGACCGGAACAAGTAATAGTCCGAAGGTGCCAAGTCTGGAGAATATGGATGGTGGGTGTGGTAGCACATCCCATTCAAGCTGCAAAGCCTTTTTCGGCGAGTCATCAAACTTGTATGAGGAGCAAATTTCGTTCTGTATAAACATGAGGAACCCATTATAAACATTTGCATTGTTTTACCATTTTGATGGTAACACAGTAAAATATGCCGAAAATGCTGTTTTTGATATTCCATCTTCGATAGGGAACCAAATAAAAACTATTGCAAAAAATTTAACAACATTTTAATAAAAAAGCCTTACTATATCAGCTGTTCAAATATATAACGGTTAAGTGTGAAGTTGGCTGCGAAAAAATGCAATAAGATCAGCTGTTGTCATCAAACGATATTACTTAGTGAACGACCCAATATATACTTTGGTATTATCCCAAAGGATTTCTCTAATTAAAGTTTGGTTTTTGAAAAACTTGTTGATTCGGAGTAGTAGATGAATTGTGCTGGATTTCTTACGAAATCCGTTCTGTTCCTTAGGGAGTAGATCAGCCTTGTTGACCAAGAATGAAATTACTTCCGGACTGCTTAGGAACTCAGGGGTCACAAAAGGCTTACTTGGCTTTTTAATTGGGTTAACTTTGAATGCTTTCCAAACTTGTGGAAAATAACCGGAAACGGCCTGATTGGATGACCATAGGAGAACTAGTTCTAGAAGTTTTTTGTTTTTTCAATGATAAAGTCTACTATTGGATCAAATATCGGTTGATTATAACCTGGAAACTCTCATAAGACCGAGAGATCCGAAATATTTTTAAATTTAAACAATCAAACTAAATTAACGAAAATCCAACATCTTTGGTCCGACTTCTCTCTACATATACTTTCTTTTTCCTATACTTCTATACTTCTCTTCTCATTTTTTTTCAAAACTAACTACCATCTCACTGACCTAACGTGAAGTGATTCTAAAAGATTTGGGGATTTTTTTTTTAACTCACTCCAGCTTTCGGGGGGGGTTCCTCATTCGACTTAGGATTACAACGGTTATACGCGCCTCCCCCATCAGGGAAACGCCGCATAGGTCATTATCTTTCCGTTTCCTCCTTCCCATCAGCGTTTTTTTATTGTTTCCAAATCTGGGCCCGGCACACGCCAATGTCAAAAGGTTCCCATCAAGTTGATACTTTAGTTAAGTAAGACGATACTTTTATTTATTTTATTTTTTTGTCGGGGCCAAGTGCCGTTAGCTTTCAAGCGTGTGTGTGGTCTCAGGATACTTTTTTGAGGCGCCAAAAGTCAAGCTTTTGTTTGTGCAAGCGGCACGTGACCATTTCTGTGTATGTAACTGGGAATTGGGGCCAACTGAAGTGTGACTAAACTGCGCCCGCGGCCATGTAAATTCGGAGAGTCCTGCGCGCGCCCAGGGGGGACCACAAGCTGCGAGCAAATGCATTACAACTTGTGCTCATTGGGAAAACAAAGGCACACCAAACAATGGCCAGAAAGCAAACAGTTGCTACTTGGATTGGGATCCAATTACGAGACGACTTCGACTTCGACTCCGAGTTGAGCCAATTTTCAATTGTGCCAGGGCCGAAAAAAAAGGCAACAGCAGGCGATGACTGCAGCAACTTTGGTCCGGCACGCAAAGGCAAAATGAGAACAAAACACCAAAAAACAAAGGGACGGGGGGATGTACAAAAGAGGGTTGTTCTGTGAGTTAGACAATATAAATTGAATAATGTCGAATAGATTTGGAAAGTTTTGAAAAAAAAAAATCGTTGGAAAATAAATTTGCTTCAAATTAAACAGAAATTTTTAGGGCGAAGCTCTTTTATGGACGTTTGACGGGGAGACTGAAACTAGAAAAATTGTGTGTGAACCCAAAACTGAGTACTGAGTACCAAGTATCGAGTACAGAGTTTCGAGAACTGAGTATCGAGTACTGAGTAATGAGTACTTAGTGTCGAGTGATTAATATTGAGTACTGAGAATCGAGTTTAGAAGGCTTAGTTCCGAGTATTGAGCTACCGAGTACTTAGTATCGAGTTTTAAGTATCGAGCCTCGAGTACTGAGAATCGAGTGCTGAGTACTGAGTATTGAATATGGATTATCGAGTACTGAGTATAGAGCACTGAGTACCGACTACACTGGGAATTGAGTACTGAGTTTCGAGTACTGAGTGTTGAGTTCTGAGTACCGAGTACTGAGTATCGATTACCGAGTATAGTAACGAGTACAGAGTGTCGAGTTCTGGGTACCGAGTACTGAGTATCGAATACCGAGTATGGTAACGAATACTGAGTGTCAAGTACTGAGTACGAAATATCGAGAACTGAGTATCAAGTTTTAAGAAAAGCTCTAAGTATCGGGTGCTAAGTACTGAGTATTGACTACTGAGTGTCGAGTACTAAGTACTGAGTACCGAATTCTGAGTGATTAGTGTCGACCACTGAATATTGAAAATAAAGAGTACTGAGTATAGATTACTGAGAATCGAGTACTGAGTCTCGAGTACTGAGAATCAAGATTGAGTATCGAGTTAGGAGTACCGAAATGAAATATAGAGTACTCAGTATCGAGCACTGCGTAGCAAGTTTTAAGTATCAAGCTTTAAGTACGCACTACCGAGTACTGAGAAAAGCTCTGAGTATCGAGTGCTGAGTACTGAGTATTGACTACTGAGTGTCAAGTGCTGAGTACTGAGTATCAAATTCTGAGAAGTTAGTATCGACCTCTGAATATTGAAAATAAAGAGTACTGAGTATAGATTACTGAGAATCGAGTACTGAGTCTCGAGTACTAAGAATCGAGACTGAGTATCGAGTTAGGAGTACCGAAATGAAATATAGAGTACTCAGTATCAAGTACTGAGTAGCAAGTTTTGAGTATCAAGCCGCGAGTACTCTCTGCCGAGTACTGAGAAAAGCTCTGAGTATCGAATGCTTAGTATTGACTACTGAGTGTCGAGTACCAAGTACTGAGTATTGAGTTTTAAGTATCGAGCCTCGAGTACTTACCACCGAGTACTGAGAATCGAGTGCTGACTACTGAGTATTGAATACGGATTATCGAGTACTGAGTATAGAGCAGTAAGTACCGACTACACTGGGAATTAAGACTGCACGGTAAGTACTTGAGACGAGTATCGATACGGTATAGTAAGAGTACTGAGTTTCGAGTTCTGGGTAGCAAGTACTGAGTATCGAATACCGAGTATGGTATCGAATACTGAGTGTCAAGTACTGAGTCGAAATATCGAGATCTGAGTATCAAGTTTTGAGGATCAAGCTTCAAGTACTCACTACCGAGTACTGAGAAAAGCTCTAAGTATCGAGTTCTGAGTATTGACTACTAAGTGTCGAGTACCAAGTACTGAGTATTGAGTACTGAGTATCGAGTTCTTAGTATCGAGTGCTGAGTACTTAGTATTGACTACTGAATATCAAATACCAACTATGTAGCATCGAGAACTGAGTATTGAGTACTGAATATAAAGTGCTGAGTATGGAGTACTGAGTACCGAGTACAGGGTGTTGAGTACTGAGTTTCGAGTACTAAGTGTGGAGTTCTGGGTACCGAGTACTGAGTATAGAGCACTGAGCATTGAGTACCAAGTATCCAGCACTAAGTATCGAATACCGAGTATGCCAAAATTGAACAACTGTCTGAAATCTGAAATATTCCTAGTAATTTCCGTAACCAAATCCGATAATTCGGTTTTGCGTATTTGGATTTTCGTGATTTCGCCAAAGTCAAAGTTTTTACTAAAATCATATCCTCAAAGTTTTAATACATCCCTCGCTGCTTCGTCCTTGGCTCGTGCGGCCGCTGCTGCGTTTTGCCGTATGTAAAATTTTGTAATTTCTGGCCTTAATTCCTTTTGTATTTTCGGTCTGTTCGTTTGCTCGTTTGCTAATTTGACAGTTGTCAGCCGCCGCCTCCGACCGACACATTTCAATGTCAGTTGGCGCAGCATTTCCATTTCCATTCCGACATATTTCCATTTCCATTTCCATTCATCAAAATTGGCTTTGGCTTTTGGGTGCTCATAATAATTTGTCATCAATTAGCCGAGGGTGTTGATGTGCGCGGTAAACCAAGTGGAAGGTAATGGCAACGGGGAAGCACCCCGTCGTCGTGGTCGTCGTGTAGCATACGCTATGTGACTATATGACTACCCCAGATCCCGTACCAAAAGGATGTGGCTCTCTCTCTCTCTCTCTAATGCCACTTCAATGGTTCAAGTGGCCGCCTGTCGCCCAAAATGTTTGTTGTTGCTGCTGTTGCAAATTACTTTTGATTATTATTTTGATGTACATTTCATTTTCAATGTTGAATTCCCACTGCGGGAGGGGTGGGGTGGGGTGGGGGCGTCCGAAAACTTTTGTAAGCGTTTCAAATTACCAAACGAATTGTTGCACACACACATTTCAGTTATTTATTTCGCATTTTGGGAGCAATTGTTTGTGAATAGATTTGATTACAGTTAGATAAGCCAAAACTTTTAAGAGAAAAAATCAATTAAGAATCAGAATTTTCTACAAAAAAAAGTAGAGAACCTTGCCATATTTTAACCCCATAACTCAACCAACAAAAGTTGATATTCAAAAAATTCATGAATGAATCCGAATCTCTTTATGGACATATCTGGTCGGTATGCGCCATTCATATCCTACACAACACCCCGTGTCTGTGTGTCTCTCTATACAAAAGACCACTTAAAAATCCAAGCGTGCTTTTGAGTGCGGCGCGCGCGCTATTGCTAAACACTCCAAATGACTAAAATGAAAAACTAGATAAATGTTGTACAAATTGTTAACTGCTTTTTTATGTTAATCGAAGGCATATTTATATCAACAAGAAAAATGACAAAATCAAAACGCAACGCTAAAGGTAAAAAATTAAAAAAAGAAAAAGAGCTCGCTGACAAGTGGACAAGATGTGGTGGCCCCAGATCGAGAGACTACGGCAGCGGCGAAACGGCGACCAAAAGACTTGGGCTAATTTATTAAAAACACAAAAAAATAAACAGCTAGTCAAGTGTCTTAGAGATGGGGAAAACGGTGTGTTTGCCTACAGCAGAGACCGATGTATCGAAAGCAAAGAGTCATTCAATTTACCCAGACCAATTGGCACATGAAATAGCAACATTATTGATTAGTTATATATTTTTTTTACTCTGTGCCAGAGATCACAGAGTTTATTAAGGGCCGATTCATCTTCTACACTCCGACTCATCTGCTACATGTCACATAAACTTACAAACAGCAGAGTAAATTGTGATCTGACACATAGCAGCTATCTGGAAGAACAGAACTCGGCTCTCAGTGGGTGCAAAAGTACACCAGAATAAAACGATATTTTTCATATCAATTTAATCTCGATATGAAAATATATCAAATCGATATTTTTTAAGATGACATGACATAAAGCCCATATGAAAGATTTCGATCACACGAATCCAACGAATGCTAAAATCCCGAGTTCAAGTAAAAAATTCATAATATCCAAATATATTTTTCTATGAAATCGCAAATGAATTAAAGATTGAAAAGACCGGCAAAGAATTGATCTTCGATAAAAAGTCCTATATTTTTCTTAAATTTGCGTCTTTATTGAGAGAAAAATCAAGAATTTTCGTACTTAAATCAAACATTTTCTATTATTTCATCCCTAAATTCTTGATTGCAAGCACGATTCAGGATTTTTTAAAAAACTTTTATACATCACAATAAGCATGATCTAGAGAGCATGATCTAAGAGCGATTTGTACACAGAGAGAAAAAAGTCGTACTAAAATTAAGATAAAACGGACTCGAACTTAATAGTTTTGAAGTTCCCCGAAATCGTGAGCTCGAAACCCAGACAAGGTAAAATGATAAAATATAAAAAAATTGAGTTAACATTTTGAATCGAGTATTTATAAACTCAAATCTTTAGTCTTCCCCATTAGTCGCTATCACGTAGTGTCTTAGTTGAGAGACAACCGGCGCGCACGTCCACCCATCATATCTCCCATTTTTTTAGTTTATTAATACTCGGTTCAAGTTGAAATATTATTATATTTTTTTTAATTATTTTTTTATAGGGGAGAATGGGGGGGTTCTGAGCCGCTGGGGGTTGTGAGCCACTCGAATATTGGCCACAAAAAAAAATAAATTTAAACTTTTTGTTTATGTCATGTGTCTCCCTTCTTATTACCTAACTTTTGGCAAGCAACCTATCAGTCTACACCTTCTTTAAGTTCGTGAACCAGAACTCGACTTTTTTTCAAAAAAAAAAGTTTTTTTTCATTTTTGACTTGTGAATATTATACAAAATTTTTTTCGTAATGACAAAAGTAAGTATGAGGGAAATATCTTTGGTCAATTGCCTTTTTGATAGAAATATGTTTTTTTTTTTGTAACAATTTCTTTTTGGTTATGTGACGTCACCAAAAAAAGTGAGATATGGGGGGTTGTGAGCCACTTTGAAAAAAAGTCGGTTTTGACTTTCAAAGAGAATATTGCAATGACGCGCAATAAAACAGAGGAAAAACTCTCCAAAGAAGTAAAAAAAACATTAAAAAAGGCAAACAAAAGAACAGCCACAAGCAAAAAGTGCTCGTATATAAAAGAAAACAAGCCTGATGCCGTCAATCAATTTTCACTCTTCATTGATATTTCTTAATTCAGAATATGAGAAAAATTGTTCATTTTTTCATTTAATAAAGAATAATGGCTTAAAAACACGAATTTTGAACTTTTAGATGGGTGGCTCACAACCCCCCACAAATTTTCGAAATGTCAAAAAATCACTTTTTTTTCAATATGAAATAAAAAAAACCAAAAATTATTTTTTAAAAACTAGTGATGAGGAAAGTTTTGTGCATCTTTTACCTAAAATACAAAATTTACAGAACGAAAAAAAATTGATTTTTGGCGAAGTTATGTTCGAAAAACAAAACTATGATCACAACCCCCACTCTCCCCATATTTAAAATTAACATTTACAAAAAAAAAAAACAAAATAATAATGTTAATTATACATAATTACAGTACATTTTTTTTGACACTTACTACAAGAAACGTAGAAGAATGCGACTATGACAAAATTATGTCTGCAGTCGGAGATTGAGTTGCTCGGCTAGTAAAAGGTGATTTTTTTAAGAGCTATAGGAAAGTTTTTTCAAAAAAAAATCACTAATAATTCAAGAAAAATGCATGAAATCTTTATTTGAATTGATAGTACGGTCCATATAATTTAATGTTTGAAGATTATTTCATGCAAATGTTGACCGTGACTGCACCTCAAATGGTCCATCCGCTTAGTCCGATTTTGGCATACTCTTTCCAACATATCGGCCGGTATCTCACGAATAAATGCTTCAATGTTGTCTTCCAATGCGTCAATTGAAGAGGGCTTGTCTGTTTAGACATGAGCTTAAGCATATCACCACAAAAAATAGTCTAAAGGCGTTAAATCGCACCAACTAGGCGGCCAATTGACCGGTCCCGAACGTGAAATACAATGTTCACCGAACTCGCCTCTCAATAAGTCCATTGTTGTGCGTGCTGTGTAGCATGTGGCACCGTCTTGTTGAAACCACATGTCATCCAAGTCAAGCTCTTGCATTTTGGGCAAAAAAAAAGTTGGATATCATCTCACGGTAGCGCTCACCATTCACAGTTACGTTACGATTCGCATCAGCTTTGAAGAAGTACGGTCCAATGATGCCACCAGCCCATAAGCCGCACCAAACACTCCAAGTAAGCGTGTTGGTGGTTTAATGTCCAACAATGTAAATTTGGTGCGAAATTTAGTCACAATAGCCCGAATAGCCGCTTCAGTGGGTCGATTAAACTGACCATAAAATGGAAGAAGCGCGCGATGAACTTTCTTAACAGAGCACGCATTTTGATAATAAAATGCAATAATTTGCAAGCGTTGTTCGTTTGTAAGACGATTCATGGTTGAATTATAGACCAAACTGAAGATGTTTGACAGTGAAACAAAACATAAAACGTGCGTGAGCTGTTCAAACCAGTGTTGCCAAAAAGATAATAGCTAAAAAATCACCCTTTATATAGTTTTCTAAATTATAAGTTAAAAAATTCTGCAAATATTTTCTTTCCATATCCTATTGCTGATTTGAGGTAATGAATTAGGTTTTGCCATTGATTTTTGCGTTATTGAGGACTGTGATAATTTTCACATCTGTAAAAAGTGCCTTGGTGAGATAATGCTCACGAATCTCTTTAAGTATGGGACATCTTCTAAGTAGATGCCACATATTCTCTGCTTCTACAGTGTTGCACAACGAACTCTGTCTGTTCTGTTTCCGATTATAACTGTCTCCATTTAGATATCAGAGACCGCATTTAGCCTTCATAATCCAAGTTATATGTTCTTTTGGAAGTCCATGGTATTCGTTGCTAACAGTGTGATCCAAGTGATTGTATGTACTAGCACTGCTTGCTTTCTTTGATCTAATATATCTGCTAAGTGAGGTTTGTTTTAGGTGGTTTTGCAGAACTAAAATTTGTTCAAACCAAAGTGACTGCGCAATGTTATTGTGCCAACTTATATTACACTCGGTTCCCAGTTTGTTTATTTCTTCTGCACAGAAGAAGATGTTTTTCATCATAGATTGTACACCTCGCCGTGTCTTTGTCAAAATATAGGGTTGCCCAATTCGACGGACCATTGGAACGCCATAACTTTTGACAGAGATGTCAGAATCGCTTAATGACATACGCGTTTGAAGCGTCAGTCCAAGCAGATTTTTTCCATGGAACAATACACGCCACGCGAGCGCGAAATAGTTGAAATTTACATTCAACAGAACAAGTCAATTGGCAGAACTCAACGTGCTCTTAAAAAATTAAAAATGAAGCCCATTTTTCGTAGAATGGGAGCGAAAAAGAGCAAATTCGTTGCCAGAGTGATTTTATCCGACATTTCATCAGTACTGGTGCGTAGTGCGAAAACGGTCATTGGGCTAATTCGTCTAAAATGAAAATGGCCAGCTGGTACCATCAACGAGGAGCGTTATCGCGACATGAAGCGTTGTGAGAACGGTTGATGTGCAAGAAAATTTCAATTGTTATTAGTTTTTCAGCTAGAACGCACCAAAATATGCATTACTTTTTAAGCGACAGAGCTCATGAAAGCGCAAAAATTGAAATTTTCATGCAAATCAGCCATTCTTCGCAGACCGACCCGACTTATATCTCATAAAAATGAAGAAAGTGACAATTACAGTAAACTAATACTATAACTTCACAAAAGTTTGGAGGAAAACAGGGAGGGAAGGTTTGCATTTTTATGTCCATTTTATAGTTAATCCACTGGCCGCGGGTTCTGGGTGTCTAGAACAAACATTGTTTTAGCATTGAGCCTCGCGGGAACCCATTTCTATTTTCAATCCGATTGTGTACTACTTATGTGTTATTGAAAGCTTTTTATACCATTATCCGATATAAATTTCAAAATTTTAGGATTTTTTGTTTAAAGTTATAATGGTTTATTTATGAATTATTTTTGGTCATAATAATTATTAGTATATTCAAATGCATTTCCAGTGTGTATAAATGATTACCTTCAAGCTGCGTTTTTAAGGCTAAGGCATATGTGGGTGTAGTGATTGGTAGTCTTAAAATCTTCTTAATAAAACATCACTGTAAGTAGTCTACCTCTTCAAATAACTTAAGGCCCCTTACCTGAACGCAATACGTCTGTATGGCTCTGCAAACAGCTTGAAATTATATCGTTTTCCCATTCCTAGTGCAAATCGATGGATATTGCATTTTTAGCAGATTCATCTCTTTTGCAATATTTTTTTTGAGCATAGTGAAGTCCATTTCTTGACAGTCCCTCCCCATTTCCTGAATCAAAGTCTTGCAGATCATATTACAATATCATCGGCATAAGGCATACATCAGTAAGCGAATGTTTTTCCTTGCCTTCACACCTTCTCCTAAAAATTCGCTTTTTTACAAAGCAGAAAGCATTCGACAATACGTTCCCTGCCTTACACCCATTTTTGTTTCAAGACCCTTGTTATTATATCTCCCATCATATTCAGCTTAAATATTAGGGCCTCTCTGGATACTGTATCAAAGGCAGCGAAAGAGTCACAAATTCAATTAAAACTGATCAGACACAACAATTGTTTTCGACAAAAGTGTCACAACTCGAACTAGCACTGGTTTGTATTTAAATATAAGTGACGACAGCTTACAGACAGTTGTTTTGAATACTCCAATCTAGTTGCCATGTCATCTTGAAGAGAGGCTCAACTGATATTTGACAGAAAAGTACAGTAAAATATTAACCAATCGTTATTGTGCTGGTAGATATGTAAATGATGAACAGTTTAAACAAGGAATCTTAAAAAAGGCAAATTTTGAGTTGTGCCTCTTTGATTAAACATGTGCGACATGTTCTTTTTCTAAGACCAAACAATTTTGAAGCTATTCCCAATTTGTTCATGAAGCAAGGTCTCTGTATTGAATCATGTCATGAATTCATGTATTAACTAAAGACCACAATGGTATTAGATCACAAATCTACCAGCTTTTCTAAAAAAAAGTGTTAGAACCAGTTGGGAATTTTAAGAACCGATTCGTCTTAAAACAGTTCACATTTTCTGTTGCTTTTTGGAGTTTGCATATTTATATATTTTGTGCTTGAATTAAGAACGAAAAATGTAAAGTAAGTTAAAATAAAATAAGTAAAGTTTGATGTTGTCAGAAATAAATACCAATTTGTTTACCATTGGCTGTCTTTATGTCGGTATCTTGTTGAAAAACCAAAAAACTATTGCCCAACTCCGTCTTTGAACTAACATCAAACTCTATGCTCCGAATCACCATAGAAATCTCTCAGTTCCACATATTCAGTCTCCACTCACTGGCTCATCCCTAGTTTCAGATTCTGTTTAGCTTTTGTGTGAAATGAAGCGATTTCTGGTCAAAGCTTACGCATATCAATGATTTTGCACTCGGCTGTGCGACTTGGCAAATGGCTTGCTAAGTGGTTTTAACACTTTTATGGCGTTAAGTTTTTAATTTTATTCGCTAATAAATAATTTAAGTCAATTCCCAAACAATATAAAAGATTGTGCATTAATTAAATTTCCAGCGACGTCGCGACGACGACAACGACGACGGCGACGTCTCTCGGTTCGATTTGCGTTTTATCTTCGCTTCATTCACTAAAAAGTGCTTTGCCTTCTGCCTTTTCAATCTCTGCGTCGCATTTGTTTTTGTTTAAAATGACATTAAAGTAATTATCTAATTAAGTTAACATTTTGCTTAAAGATAAGTGCTAAATTATTTGTTTTGAAGCTGGCTTTTGTGCATATTTAAATATGAATTTCGTATACTTGATTATTGATTATAATTGGGCAGGTTTGGGGGCAAACAAATTGGCTCTCAATCCGCCACGGCGGCATTCCAATCCCCACCGAGCGATCTGCATAAATCAAATAGTTCTTTTCAGGCTGCTTTTGATGCATTAGCTGGGACTGGGACGACGACGACGACGACGACGTGCAACTTTATGACGCCCCAAAACTTTTGGACGCGCGATAAGCCCACGCGACGACTCAACGGCGATGCGCCAAGCCCTGGGGCCCCGAGTCCGAGTTGAAGCTGAAGCTGGAGTTGGCACATCAATTAGCACACCTACCTACCTACCTTCAGCTGGGCTCCAGCTCGTACTCTACTGGCCATTCATTAAAGCTCTCGGCTGCGTCTCCTATCAGCCTGCCAGTGATGTATATATTTTAGCGGAGACAACAACCCAACAAACAAACAAACAAACAGCAAATGTTCAAAAAAAAAAAAAAAGAAGAAACATTTTACAGAAAACTGACTTGGTAGATACCCCGTAAAAGGTTTAAGGCTGCTGCTGCCATTAACACATAACACAAGAATCTTCGTATTTGATTTAAGCCGTCTCTTGAACCGGAACTAATAATTTCGTTGAGAAAAATTATATTTGATGAACGTGTAATATATACAATTTTTTTAAGATTTCCCCAATATTAATTATACAATAAAAGTTAACTTTGGGAATACTGAGACTTACTTTTTTAAATTTTGTCCTTTTGTGGTCCGACCTAATGCACATATGTACATATATGTGCAAGTGGAATCAGGCTAATAAAGAAGAATGAAATGTTGTAAGGTTTATGAAACGAAAAGATCGAAACAATAAATTTCGCTTTTAAGACTTTTTCTTTTTTATTTAATGCTTTCAAACAAGGTTCTTCTCAGGTCAATTGGTGATCGACATAGTTCTCTAGACCTGCAGCTTATGTACGGGGTTGCCCATATTCGACGGACCCATGTATTTTTAAAAAAATCAAAGAAAAAAATAAAATTTGGCGGTTGGCAATCTCTTAATCATTTAATTTGTTCCAAGTAGATTTGTTTACATCAATTTTGAATATGATATCTCTCAAATGGCCGCCTCTGGCACGTTGATGGCGAAATATTGTGCCCTTTTTGCAGCATTTCCATCGATTTCGCCGGAATAGCGGCTATTTCTTCACGAATGTTGTCCTTGAGCTCTTCTACGGTCCTTGGCTTGTTAACGTAAACCTTTGACTTCAAATATCCCCACAAGAAGAAGTCAGGCGGCGTCAAATCGGGCGAACGCGTTGGTCAGTCCAAATCACCACTTTTCGACATCAAACGGCCCGGAAACAATTTCTTCAGAAATCGATTGTTATGCGACTTGTGTGCGGTGGAGCGCCGTCTTGTTGAAACCAGAACTGCCTCATACGCTTTCGACGAATAATTGGCATCACAAAATTGGTCATCATGTCGCGATAACGCTCCTGGTTGATGGTAACAGCATGGCCATTTTCATTTTGGAAGAAAAACGGCCCAATGACCGTTTTCCCACTAACGCCGCACCAAACTGTGACTTTTTCGTCATGAAGAGGCACTTCTTGAATCTCCTGAGGATTTTCAGTGGCGTAAATACGGCAATTTTGCTTATTTACGGTCCGATCAATGAAATGTGAAAATGTGAAATTTTTAAAAGCACGTTGAGTTTTCACAATTGACTTGTTCTGTTGAATGTAAATTTTAACTATTTCAGAGCGCTCGCGTGGCGTGTATTGTTCCATGGTAAAAATCTGCTTGGACTGACGCTTCAAACTCGGTATGTCATTAAACGTCTGACATCTCTGTCAAAAGTTATGGCGTTGCCAGATGGGTCCGTCGAATATGGACAACCCTGTATATATATTTATTTTTAAAACGGAACACTGTAAAAATTTCTTTAAAAAACTTTGTAATAGACCATACACAGAAAAAAAGTAAGATCCATATCAATTTGATATGAGCTGGTTAATTTGACATTTTATCAAATATCATTTTTTTCATATCATTTCTAAACAGTAGCGTTTATTTCAACCGTAAATAATATCAATTTGTCAAACGATATTGGAAAAGATTAAACGGATATTTTTATTTCCGAAACTCTTACAATGGGAAAGGAATCAGTGAAAATGCAAAATTGAATGAGATAGATAGAGTTCAAATCGAAACTTCAAGCGACGTAAAGAAGGTTTTATTAAACAAAATAAATAAAAAAAGAAAAATAAAACGCAGAGCGTTATGATAAATCTCAGCTCATTTTACCACCAACAATTAAAATTAAACAAATTAAATTATAATATTATTCGAAATGCCAAAAAGTCTTTCGTTTTTCTTTCACCAGAACAGGAATCAAATCCACATTCCAAAAACTTTTGTGGAGATGGAATTGAGAAAAAGGCCGATTACCTTCTTTAAGCTGTTTTATTAATATATAAATGTTTATTTTGCAATTTTTCGATATAAATACGTAATTGCAAACATACAGGTTTTTGTATTAATGTTTTAGGGTTTGAATATTTAGAAAGTTCTTAGAAAAACGTTCTCACACTTTAACATTAATCCCAATTCTTACATCTTTTTTTTGGATCTAAAGAAGTTAATTTGTTGACGTTAGAACAAAAACTGCTTGCAAAGAGACAAATTGCTAAATTGTATAATCGTCAAAAGGAACTAATTATTAAAATCATCAATTGTTCTTCCCCAAGTTCATTTTCTTATAAACATGAATTGGAATATTTAGCTTAGGATCTAGAAAATAAAGAATTCTAGACAAATACATAATCAACGATTTCTTAGCTAATTCAAAGATTGCCTAACAATTCTAATGTCTCAAAGTTTTGGGTAAACTATCATTGTAAAGAGCTAAAGAAGTCGGATATGTTGAATTTCGAATATTGTAGAATTTTTTTCGGTCAGTTAAATTTTTTTGGTCCATTGTTTAAAACTACTTAAACAAAGCTCGAATATTATATTCAAAATAACTCTAATTCAATAAGGTTGTTCCGATTTATATTCATGTTTTTTGAATTAGAAAAAAAAATTATTCCTGAACCCTGGTTCGAAACCAAACCCTAGTTACCTCCCTTCTGAACCCGCTCCGTGAACCCGAACCCGAAAAATTTTCGAACCCCGGAGTGAACCTTCCGATTTAGAGGGTTTGCAGCCCTGTTTGTAATTAATCTTTTTCGCTTTGAAAAATTATTAAACATCAATTTAATCTTTAAAACGAGAGCGTAAGTTAAAGCGGCTCTAACCGCACCGATACCCGTTACTCAGAAAAACAGTTTAACAGCGTTGCCGCGTTGTTAGTGACCTCTGCAACGATTTTTTTAGGGTGGTATCGGGAAATTTGGTTCACTTTTATACCTGTTACTGTAGAGTAAAGCTTTTTCGATCAAGAATATATGTAATATATCGGAAATGACTTCGCCTATAACATTTGCACGACTTTAGTATACCCTTTTACTCTGAAGGTATAATATCATTTTGATATGGACGAAAAGTTTACTTTGATATTTTCGAACAGGTCAATTTCAAGTTTGTCATATCGACTTTTTATTGATATGAAAAAATATAATCATGAGCCCCAGATCATATCAATTTTTTTTTCTATGTAGACTAGATACATATTTTAAACAATCCTATTTGAAATAGCCTATTTACCCGAAAAGAACTGATATTTTTGTTTATAGAAAAGTTTTCTCTAAAACTGGTTTCTTCAGGCATCCTTTTCGCATCCAAGAAAACGTTTTGTGTTAATTAGACAATAAAGCCAAGTAAGAGCATTGCAGTCAAGTGGCCCGACTCCAAAATACCCTATACGATTGAGACACACATACAAACACACTCACTTACACAAACGAACACACACACACACGCGCACTGTTAATCCTTGGGGCACAGCCTAGAAGTTGAAACTCTTTTTTTCTCAACATCCGTCGCGCGGAGGAGATACCCAGCTGCAGAGAAAATTTCTGGAAAGAATTATTTACTGCTCTACAGGCTCTACAGTGCCCCCTACAGGGCCGCTCTACAGTGGATGCAATAAAGGCTGTGATTAACATTGCAGAAAAGGCTATTGAAGGCAAACGGTGGAAGTGGATAGAAAAAGAGTATTGCGATGGCCCAAAGCGCTACACCGTTACAGCAGGTGTTCCACAGGTTTCTGTACTGGGACGAGGTCCTTAGACCCCATCTCCCGCAAAGAAGCAGGCTGATAGGCTTTGTACACGATCTGGCATTGGTGGCGGTGGCCAAACACATCGGAGAGATAGAGGCGGGGGCAAACGCCTCTATTATTGCCGTTGGTAACTGGCTTGAAAGTGCTGGCCTTGACCTAGCAGGCTGAAGCAATGCTTATAATAAGCAGAAAAACCGTAGAGCTTATGAATGGGACCATCTCAACCAAGCCGTCGATCAGAAACCTAGCAGACATGCTGGATAATAGGTTAAACTTTCGGGCCCACATTGATATTGCCAGCCAAAAAGCGTCAAAAATGCAGTCAAGAATGCTCCCAAATATCGGGGGACCAAAAAGTAGAAGTCGACTGCTTTCAACAAGAATCGTACCTTCCATCTACACTTTTGATGGCAAAACGTTTCAGCTGAAATCTACTTTAGTTTCTTGGAAATCTCAACTCTTTTCAAATCCGATCAATCGTATTCGAAAACGACGAAAATTATTTGTCGTTCTCTATATATATAAAATCACATTATTGGGAAAAATCAAAAATTTCTCACTTGCCTCAAGAAGATTAATTCTAATTATTTAAGTTCAAAACTCTTGTTTCAAGTGGGTTTCTTAAAATTCTTAAATTTTCGATTTCAAGAACGGTTTGAATAGGTTAAGCACGATTTGGAATTGCATAAAAACCAAAAGTCCTTTTAGCGGTTAGTATAAGAACGAATAGTACTTGGATAAAGAACATTTGGATTTAAACCTCTTTGATTTGAAACTAATACCGGTATATTCTTAAACCAAATCTTTTTTGCCCTTTATTCTATACAGTTGAGCACTCAAATCAGTCACGAATTATTTTCGAGTTGTTCTTGAATCTAAAACAGTGGTGCCCAAACACACACTAACAAGCTTTGCGATTGTGTGTGTAGCAGAGCAACACGAAGTAACCCAGCAAACAATTTTTATCGCAGAAGATAAGAATGCGATTCTTCCAGTAGGTGTCGCTTCACTCTGGCGATATCGCATTATTATCGCATTCTCATCTCCCTTCGGGAAGAAATGTGTCACTCTGCGACACTTCTTGAAGGAGAGAAAGCGTTTCTTCTGGGAGATACGAAAAGTCTCTTCTCTGGGATAAGAAAGCGATTCACACAAAAAAATAAATATTTGTGCGCGCTGCGCTCTCTGCTTGCCTGTTCCGATAAACAACGAATTAAACAAACTTATACTTAATTACATGAAAAACTTTTACTTACTCTGAGGCGATTCGAACTCGGTTCCCTTGGACTGAAATCACGATGGGACTGACGTTTTAGACGACTGCGCCACGCTGTGCGTCTAAGACGAGGCAACTAGAGGGTTACTTGTATTGAATCTATTTGAAAGCATTCACCCCTAAATGAATGCTTGTAATTCTCAAGTTCTTATTTATCACTCTGCCCATATATATAGGGCAATAGAAATTGATGCCACATATCGCCAATTTATCCATTTTATGTTAAAAATGCGAAACCTTGTGTGTTTTGTTTTTGTAAGTCGCCAAACTATCATCAAACTCTCATCTCAAACTATCGCCAAACTCACTTTTTGACGAGGGAGATAAGAAACCCGACAAAATGTTTGCAGGGTCGGCTGCGACGCTGGCAGAATTATGACTTCCTATCACACGGGATAGGAAAAATGACATTTGGGCAACACTGATCTAAAAGTTCCGATATTGGGGAAAGTGAGAGTAAAAACAAAGCACATTCGGAGGTGTCACGGAAATCTCTTCCCACAAAACCAATTCTCGGGTTTCTAGAATCTCTTTCAGTTGGTTTTAAGTCTCTCGTCTTTCAACACCCCAAACAATTTTGATACGCAAAAACAATTTGGAAATGTTTACAATCTTATTTTTGTGGATGGGTTGCATCAAATGAATTCAATATTTAATTTGGGCTAAGGGTTGCCAAGTTACATTTCATGACAGGTTCGAAAATATTTTCAAATACAAGCCAGATTTAGGAATTTTATTTCAAAATTAAACACGAATCGTCGAAATTTGGGTATTAGAAAATTTGTATATTCGTGCTTATGATTAAATTTTAACCGTGAATCACTGAACCATGAATCACTTACCATGAACCGAGCCGATTATTTCAATCTGTTGGATACCGCTGAACCGAACCAGTCCAAACCTGGTCGAAACCAGTTCGAAACTGGTTCACACATGTGAATCAAGTTACCTACAGTCCCAGTCAACCTTTGCTACCCAGTTAGAGAGGCAATCCTAGCCCGGTCTTATCGCACAAGATGTATTCAAAAGTGCATAATGTAAAAAGTTGTACTCGAGTGCTCCAGATACACAGACTCACATACACCCATCTGTACGTGTAAGTGTGTGAGGCTATCTCAAGCACCGTGATGCTTATCTGCCAGTTGTAATCGTGAGCTAAAAATACATACAACTCTGCCTTTCCCCCATCCCCCCTCCCGCCCAGGCTCCAGTCACCAGTCACCAGTCTTTGGGCATCAATAAAAGTTGCATCAATTAGCCAAGTTCGGTTACTTTTACCCTCTCTCTCTCTGGCTGAGGTTGGGTTTTTGGGCCGCTTTTGTTGTCGCTGCCACTAAACTATAACGATAACGAGAAACAATGTTAAACTTAAACATCAACACCTTTTAAGAGCCTGCCCATACCATAGCAGACACTGCGTCTGGTGATCAGCCCGAGTCCAAGCCCGAGCCAGAGCCCGAACCCGTTGGACGTGATATATTAAAATGGATCTGGGGTTGCGTTCGTTCGCTTTGCGCTCGTCGTTTTTTATGGCACAGTTTAGGAGATAACAAATTTTTGTTACAAGCAAATTAAAAGGTTTTCTTCTCTTGACGTTTAATGCAATGGCTTTTAAATCCCGGCCCCGGCACGACACACTCACACACACACACACAGACTCATCCTCGAAAAGAATTCACCTTTATCGATTGTTTTTGCTTGCATCGTTTAGTCGATAATTTTGGTAATAAATTTTAAAATAAACAGTCCGCGTCCGAGTCCCAGCCAGCGGCTTTCTGGGCACGGCCTTTGTGCGCGTGGCATTAACGAGACGAGACGCCGCCTCAAAATTCCATGGCCGCACATAAATTCAGAACATCAGATTAAGAAAGTGTTAATGTCGCAGCAATTTCCTTTTATCTCAACATAATTGAGCGATAGAATTTGAATTTAGCTAAAAGCCAAACATAAATTTAACACCCAAAACCTGCATTTCCAAAACAAAAACAAAAAACCCAACCAAAACAGAGCAGAGTGGACAAAGTTTTCATTGTCCGAGCGAGCGAAGGCGATCGAGTCCTCTTCTTTTACCAGTTCGTCTCATAAATTTGTCGCCTTTTTTATTGTTTGAATGTTGCGTGCAGTCGCGGTACGCTTTGAGCTCAGCGAGAGTCCCAAAGTGGACTATTAAATGCTCTGCCAGAAAAGGGAAAAGTGTGTTTGCAGTCAGTTTGTTAGATAGTTTGTAAGGAATTTGTAGACGAGTACTGGGTATCGAATAGTAAGTATCGAATACTGAGTATAGAGTACGGAGTATCGAGTACTAAAGATCAAACACTGAGAATAGGGCACTCAGGATCGAGTATCAGGTACTGAGTATCGAATGCTGACTATCGATTACTGAATGTCGAGTACTTAATATCGAGTGCTGAGTATCGAGAACTTAGTAGCGAGTACGGACTATTGAGTTCTGAGTATCGAGTAACGAGTATCGGGAAATGAGTATCGCGTACAGAGTTAACTATCGAATACGAATATCAAGTACGTTCTATTGAGTACTTAGTATCGAGTATCCAGTACTACGCATTTAAAACTAAGTATCGAGTCCCGAGTATCGAGTACTGAGTATCGAAAAACGGTTGTCCTGTATGGACTATCGAGTACTGAGTTCTAAGTATCGAGTACTGAGCACCGATTCCTGAGTATGGAGTTCTGAGTACAGAGAGTACAAAAGATCGAACACAGATGATCGTGCACTGAGTATCGAGTGCTAACTATCGGTTACTGAGTGTCGAGTACTGAATATCGAGTGCTGAGTATCGAGTACTTAGTAGCGAGTACGGACTATTGAGTTCTAAGTATTGAGTACTGAGCACTGATTGCTGAGTATTGAGTACGGAGTATAGAGTACGGAGTATCGAGTACTGAAGATCGAACTAAGAACTGAGCATTGAGTATCGAGTATCAGGTACTGGGGTTCGAGTGCTGAGTATCGATTACTGAGTGTCAAGTACTGAACATCGAGTTTTGAGTATCGAGTACTTAGTCGCGAATACGGACTATGAGTTCTGAGTATCGAGTATCGGGAGTTAAGTATCGCGTACAGAATATTGGGTACCGAGTAATAAGTATCGAATACGAATATCAAGTACGTTCTATTGAGTACTTAGTATCGAGTATCCAGTACTAAGCATTTAAACCTAAGTATCGAGTCCCGAGTATCGAGTACTGAGGATAAGATAGATAGATAGATGTTTATTTTTAGACATAAGTACAGCTTCGCATCATATAGATAGATAGATAGATAGATAGATGTTTATTTTTTCCATATACATAGTTTGTAGCTGCAGATTATTTACTAATTCCAAAAATAAACATTTTAAAGCTTGGTTTATAACCGTCAGCTTTTCTTCTGTTGTTTTAACAACGTTTACAAGTATTATAATTTGTCTATTTTAATTGTTTCATTTGTATTAAAAATCTTCATTAATAATATTTTTCCTATATATTGTAGCCCCCTCAGTAAATCTAGCCAGATTCTTCCATCCCATTTCTCCATTTAACGCCATGACTACCTCTTCTGTTGTAAGTGTGACTTTCTCAAACCAACGCAGACGGAATTCTCTTAGAACCGGACATCGCCCCACAAAATGCTGCATGTCTTCCAACTCCTTGCTGTTACATAGTGAGCATATGCCACTGTTAACAGTCCTTCTTGGGCAGCCGTTCAACCATAGCAGATCCCCTCTCGCCTTCATTATCCAGGTAATGTCCGTTTGTCGGAACAGCTCGTTGCAGTATGAAGGTCCTACCTCATGGCTTAAATCTTTATATATCCTCACGGCGCTTCCTGTGGCCTTGAGTAAATGTTGGCTTCGGCTCCCTTCTTTAAGTGCAGTGAGAAGCTGTATATTGCCTTCAATCCACTCAGCGTGCGATGTGTTGCTCTCCAGAGTTACCCCATTTCGCTCACACATGTCTTGAAGCTTTGAAAACCATCCCAAATTATTGCGCATCATTTTCTTAGCCAGGATATGCGGAAGTCGAGCTGCTTCATACTCAAAAAGTGCGCGTGCCAAGTACTTAAGATGAAGAGTTAAGCTGTAAATGTGCCCATCTTCAAGTCCTGCTTCTATTGCCAAAATATAATTCGGCGTACAGTCTGGCAGCTTAAGTATCCTCTTAATAAAATAACGTTGCAATTGATCTGCCTCGTCGCTTATTTCTCCTCCCCATATTTGAGCTCCATAGCACTGCACCGTTCTGCTGATAGCGTTGAAAATTTTCCATTTTGCTGCTAGGTTTAGGGTTCCCTTGTTTAGGAAATTTGCCCACACTGAGTTTATGCTCGCTTTTGCTTCTCTCGTTCTTGCTGCCACATGTTTTTTGAAACTCATTGTTGGCGTCAAAACAACTCCAAGGTATTTGTACTCCTGTACTACCTTCACCGGCGCTGTCTGAAATGTCCAATTTTCCAATGCTGACAGCCTGCCTCCTTTTCGGAACACCATGATCTCGGACTTCGTTTTATTAACTTCCATGCCCCACAGTGTGCAGTATAGCTCCAGTTTTCCAATCATTAGTTGTAGTGTTGAGGGATTATCCGCTACGATTACAATATCATCTGCATATAGTAACAGCCTTATGTTGGTGTTCTCAATGTACAGGCCACCTCCTATGTGTTCGTGAAGATCGTCCAGGTACAACGCAAAGAGTAATGGTGACATAAGGCACCCTTGTTTCACACCGTTCAATGTTTGAAACTGTTCGGAGAGTTCCTCTCCAGTCCAAACTGCACAGTTCGTTTGCGAGTATATTTTTTCTAGAAAACGTATCATCTTTGTTGACACCCCTTGTCGTTGTAGCTTGTATATAAGAAGTTGACGAGGTACTTGGTCAAAAGCAGCCTTGAAGTCCACAAAGTAAGCATAGACTTTTTTCTTCTCCTCAAACTTGATTCTTACAATGGAGGCCAAATTGAAAATGTTGTCAACCGTTGAGTATCCGCGTCGAAAGCCAGCTTGGAATTCGTTTAGTTTATTGTGCATCATATATAATCTCTATTCAGTAAAAAGATGTTTTAGATTAGCTTTTGGACTTTTACTTACACACTATTTAAACGGGTTTCTATATACACACGGTAACTATTTACATTATATAAAGCGTCTCTTCGTTCGCATCTCTACCTTGTCTGTCTGTCAGCACCCTTTACTCCTCTTCACGATCATTCTATTCTATTACAGTGTGACCATCAATTGTACAATTTGCGACCATTTCATTTTCATTCCAAAGTCTAAAATTCCATACAACTTTTAAATGTAATAATTTTCCTTTAAAGAGTATTGAAATGGTCGTCTTTGTTTGCTTTTTGTTTACATTTTTCATTGATATTTCCATAATTTTTATTTTCTTTTTTGTTTGAATGGCATAAATAATGTTTGCTCAGTTTAGTTAGATGATATATGGCCCCCGGTTGGTTTACGATCTTTGGGCTGACGCCTGCGTGTAATCGGAGAATAGCGTCTCTCCAGCACGAGTGAAAGTCGAGCTGCGTCATCTCGCTGCAGACGGGCCAAGAACTTGAAGCGGAAGTGGGCACACACGCAACTGCCTACTACTCCTACTACTTACTACCACTGCCACTTACTCCTTTACCTTCACAACTTCTCACTCATCAATTGGGTGGGTTAATGATTAATGAATGAAATCAATTAAGTTTCATTAATGAACAATTTTCGGTAGCTTGGGCACGAAAAAGAGCTGAAGACAGACGGACGCGGCGACGTCTCTCCTCAAGTGTCAATAATTTGGATTTTCGTTTCCCCCTGGGAACTTCGTAGAGAGCCTCCGGGCTTAGTACGCATTATAGTTGAATGAACTTCTGTCTCCCTCCCTCCCTCCCCCCCTGGCTGGGTAATATGCAAAATCATGCTGCTTCTCGTGGCTGTTGTTTACAGCGAAAGCTCAATACAACACACAATGGAGGGCTAAATAATATTTATATCAAAATATATGGCTGACTCCCGTGTGGTCTCTTCTACCCATTCACTTCACTTCGCTTCCCCTTTTGGTAATTTAATAACAATTAAAAGGCATTCGGTGCATGGCTTTTGAAGCCAATCTCCGTGTTACGCATTAATGAGCACACTTAACTTGGTCAAAAAGCCCTTGCCTTTTGCCTGCTCCACATACTTCACTCCACTTTATACCATTTGGTTTCAGTTACGCATCTCGCATTGATTACATTTTGAACGTTTGTCAATTTGCAGACAAAAACCCATTCACTTGCTCCCATCCCGGCTGTCGGCTCCAGCTCCAACTCCAACTCCAACTTGACTAAATTGCTGGAAATTATTCAGTCGTTAAGCGTGCGAAAGCAAAAAAAAAAAAAAAAAAAACGCCCCAAGGAACCGAAGCCTTAAGATTTTGTAGTCTAAGCGTTAAAAGATTAGTGTGAAGAGCAAGTACGGGTAGTTCGATAAGTAAATACAGGCAGTCAAAAGTCAAGCAACGATGTAAAAAAGCCTCAATACCGTGAAAATCAGAACAATCCTACCTATGATTTTACAAACTTTTCCATCCAGCAGTGGATTTCGGGCTTCGCTTGCCCATCTTTGTCCTGCAAGCCCTAAATAAAAGAATATTCCACAATTTTTTAAATTTGTTATTTTTTAAAATTTGTCCTGAAAAAATATAAATAAAATTTTTAAATAAACACAAAATTTTTTGTATCGAATTCGCAAAAATATGCTCAAAAAACAGCTTTACGTTCAACTTTTTTAATAAGCAGAAAAGGCGGGATTTTTCTTAATATAAGGGTAAATCTTTTTTTAAAGCACTTTCTTTAAACTAGAAGGAAACTTATTTTCGTTCTCTGACCGGATTCTTAAATGATTGGTTAATCGTTATTACCAGAGTTTAGTCGAATTTGAGTGTCTCATACTGCGTTTAGTGAGTAACCGAGCAACAAACTTAAGAGAGTTCCCCATTCTCAATAAAAATCATCGGATTTAAATTTATACGCGTACTTACCACTCTCAGTTTTTCCCAATACCAACGACATGGATGCTGTGGTACTATCTTTTAATTATTTTCTATTTGTATTAATTTTTTAATACATTTTTTTAAACTTTTTTGTATTTAAAAACTTCTAAAATTATTTAAAAAAGAAAACAACAATTTAAAGATTTTTGGAAACCCCTGATCCTTGTACCTATTTAGAGGCAGTCTTTTATCACTATATTTTTGGCTTCAAATGCTGAAGAACTGCGGTATGAATTTGAAAATTAATCAGCTTCATTTACAAGTTTTCAACATCCGCTGAGCTCAAAAACAAATATTTTGTTTGTACAAAACACAAAATTTCAAAATGCCTTAAAAAAAGAAAACGCGCCAATTGATTTCGGCACGTAAATTTTTCGCGTCCCACAGATGAATTTTTTGTTTTAAGTTGTTGGAGGGTAAGTACCTATTGTACCTATAAGATTGCACGAGTGATTCCGACATCGTATGATTACAGGTTAAAATACTAATTTTTGAGTGCAAGGATGCCGAGTAGGTAATCATGTTATCGTTTGGATGATTACGAGTATTTTTGATTACTACACAGAAAACATAAAAATATCCCAGTAGAAAGAATATTCGAAATAACCACTTTAAGATTCTTTTTTTTTAAATATCTTTTTACATATTTCAGTTCCTTTGGATGAAGAATAAAGATCGAGAACTATACTTTTTTTCTGATATATGCTTTTCAAACGAAAAAAAATTTACTTCGAAATTATCCAATGGATCCCAAAAAGGATAGTTAACTATCCAGCCCAAATGGATACCAAAAATCATACTGATTATCTTCAAAAAATATGTTTTTTTTATCTCAGTGTACTCGTGAGTATTTTCCAAGTAATACTCATGCATCGTCAAAAAAATTAATCGTAGTGGGACAAGTATTTTAATTATAATGCGAGCATTGTTCAAAAAGTATCGCGAATTTTGTGATTTTTCAAAAAAGTAAATATTTGTTCATTATATACAGCTTAGGGATCTCCATGGCAATAAAATCGCTAAGTAGTTAAGAAACTGCTTTTCAAGGCCAAATGATCACACTATACAACATTACAATGATTATGGCAGTACTGATCCGCGATAAGCACCATGGATGACCAATGCTACAGAATATAACCAAGAGCATAAAGAATGTTTCAAACCACTTTCCATGACTGACAAATCATTTAATCACGGAAAAATATCATAGAGGAATAAAAATAGTAAAAAGGCCAAACTAAATTTTTACTTCCAGTCAAGTGAAAAATATGTCCAATCAAAATATTGAAGAATAAATCAGGAGGCTGCGAAGCCACGTTGCTTTATTTTATTGAAAGTAATCATACTTATTGTAATTGCACTCGGCGAGTACTAACATGTTACTTTTTTACTTACTCGTGCAGCTCTCTAGTACCTATACTTAATATTTACCAACCCTTTTTTTATGAGATTTTACCTTTACTCCAGTTACTTCTCGTTACTTTACAACTGCGTATATGGCTTCTTTACGGAGCGTATGGGCCCCGTTTGCCTTAAAAATGAATTTTTCTAGTAGAGGAAAAACCGAAATGAACCCATATAATGGTATCTGTTTTGGCTATGTTAATAGAGGTTATAGGGTTACGGCTATAAGAAGCAAATTCTTCGGTTACGGCAGGGAATCAAACCGAAACCAGAGCCGGAACCGTATTCGGAAAGGAACCGACTGAAGCTCAAAACCGGAACCGATATTTTAAATTTTTGCATGTCAAAAAGTACTTTTGTGATCCATTTCTCTTTATGAGGAAAGCAGCTCTGACCAAAGCTGCAAATCTCTGGAATTCTGAGGAACGTTAGGTCTGGGGGTTCAAACCTTTTTGGAAAGTGTTAGGCGTTAAAGCAGAGATTAAAACGAAAACGAATAACGGTTAGGGTTACGGTTACTGTTTTGGGCGATCGATTTTTTGCGGTTACGGTTATATTACGGTTGTGGGATATCGGTTACGGTACTGGTTACGGTTGTTAGCCTTATTCTGTTTCGGGCTTTAGTTACGGTTACGGTAATTAGTATAAAAAACCGACAAAAGCAGGGATTTATTAAAGACTCTACTCCTGAAAACAAACACTCAACACATATTTGTGTGGTTGGTACTGCTAGCAAAACTTTTGACAATTTAAAAGATCTGAAAATGATGTGTAATTTTTTCACGACGTTCCAATATGTGTACCCTGCCAAGCCATATTTTTGTTTTAGAAACATATTTTTAATGAAAATGTCAGATTGTTGATAATTAGAACTGTTGGATTTATCCGACCAACTTGGTTTTGGACTGTTTTCCCCTGATAATTCAATCAAATTATGGTTGTCCATTATTTAAATGTGCAGATTTCATAACAATTTAACAGTTAATTTTTTTGCTAAAAAAAAATTTTTTTGCTCGGCAGATAAAGACACCTTATATCTCGGATCAAGAAATATTTCACATAGGTAAGCAACATTATCGAACAGACTAAAGTTTGGTCAATGCTAAGTTGTTTTTTTTTATTTAAATCAACATTAATTCCATATTGAATACAAGTTACCAGACTGGTGCTTAAACTGTGAAAATTTCGCTAATATTGTCCCACATCTTAAGTTACAGAAAAATCTGAATTAGGTGATGCCAAATTTGAAGTTGTACATTTTTGGATGGGCTTAAATAGCCAGCATCCAGCGTACATTACATATATGTGTAAGGAAAGATGAGGAGGGTAAAGATTTTGGTTAGCTGCACTCATTCTTTTTCGTCAGCTCTCTTTTCTTTGTGCCCATCAGCAACAGTGCGGTCCAATGTATGCATGTAAAATGTTCATTGTGCATTGTATAAGTGAGTGTCAGAGAGAAAGGCATATTTTCTGTACTCTCCATTTGGCTTGTCCTGGTCTAAACCAGAGCCGGCCAGCCATAGCTACCAGGGGCCGAAGTTACTCATGTTTTTATGCAAACGCGAGCCAAACTTATGGTTGTATGAGTCGGTGAACACTGAATTGCAAGTAAGACGGCTGTAGTCTGGAGAGAGCTATCTTGCTCACTAACACAATCACACTTTTCTGTCCTTTACATTGGCCCGGCCCTGATTTACGTTTATTGAAATTTTTATTAGTAGAGGAAACCCGAAATTAAACCATTTAATTGTTTCTGTTTCGGTATGATAAGCGAAAAGCGAGAAAAATTTGTTTTTGCTTCGGTTACGGTTTCGGTTACGGGTTTATTCTCTGTTTAAAAGTGTAAAGTAAAGTGTTCTCAAACCGGTTCCGTTACTTATCGAACCTAAAGTTTTTTCTCGAAACTTGGTTCATGAGTTCTGATACTGTTGAGATATTTATTGGTAAGGAAGCGTTCAGCTAACGAAGCAATTAAAATTTTTTAGCAATACACGAATGGACCTCGTTCATTATAGAACTCATTCATTAGTTCTCTATCAGGGCTCATAAATGTTCCTGGTCGCACCTTCTATGTATATCTATAAGCGGATTTGATTTAACAACTTGACTTTATTTCCTTCTCGAAATCGTAATATGCAGTTTGGATATAATTTTGAAATGATAATGCCCCGACTTGGCACAATAAAATAATTTGTAAACGGTTAAAATATTCTGACAGTTTTAGAAGCTCTGAAAATTTGACCAATGACATTCTTTGATCCGAACCTTTTCAAACAGAAGAGCTCCGGTTTGGGTTCAGGTTTGGAAGGGCAAACAAATTTTAAAGGTTAATTTGTGGGTCCGGTTCGATTGAGCCAAAAACACGACCCGATCTGGTACTTCGACTAAGACAAAATGGATTTATCTATGTATTTGAATAAGAATCAAGACAATTACATTTTAACCACAGATATTATTTTCCCCACAGAAGAAGCATCTCCGACCACATAAAGTATATATATATTCTTGATCAGCGTGACGAGCTGAGTTGATATAGCCATGTCCGTCTGTCCGTCCGTCTGTTTCTATGCTATCTCCTTCGTCAGTTTTAAAGCTATCGTAACCAAACTTTGCACGAAGTCTTTTGGTACAAATACGCTGCACATTTGTCGAAACCGGCCGGATCGGATGACTATAGCATATAGTCGCATAATAGTCGCTCCCAAACTCGTTACTGATCAATATTATAATATAACACACAATTCTGTCAAGTTTGCTCCAAGTCGGAAGAGTAGCATATAGCTGACATAGGAACGATCGGTCGAAAAAATGGTTCTAATGGGAACAACTTTTTTCTTTGCAATGAAAAAAGTTCTGAATATTATCTGTTTCAACATAATTTTTGATCAAAATCGGAAGAATTTATCGTATAGTTGCCATATAAAAAACTGGCAGGAATTTGTCATGCTCCAAGGGTATATAAACTTCGGTCGAGCCGAAGGTAGCTTCCATCTATTTTTTGAAGACAAATTATTCTGTCATCGCTAAAAAAAATGGAAGAACGCAAAACCAATGTCCCATCTTTCTATATATTTCAACGGCACTTACCGGTATACCGAAATAAAAATCTAGGTCCGGTGCGGAACCGAATACCGAAATCATATACCTTTTACCGTAACATAAATTTCGGTATATGTAGCAGAACCGGAACCGAAATACGATACGGTTTGATTCCCTGTTTACAACTTCACTAGTTTACAAAAATAAAAAAAATAAATAACCAATTTCAACTGAAATATTTTTGTAGTGTAGTTTTGAATGACGATCTCAAAAATCAATTTCAAAAATTTTTTCATGGCTCCGTTTTTGAAATATTAATTTTTTTCACTTTTTTGGTAGGTGCTCTTACATTTTAAGCCATATCTGAGTTCATAATTGTCAGATAGAGTCAAGCTAAATATGAATCGAAACGTAATTCAGCTGCCAACGAGGTATTGGTGAGGAAAATCGGCAGCAGGCAATAAGTCCCCAATGAAATAAGTCCCCAAACGATAAAACGAAATAAGGCCCCAAATTTGGGGTATTACTTCATATGAAATAATACCCCAATTTCAAAATGAAATAGCACCCCAATTTTTGTAAATATTATAAATTCGGGGTTTTAGTAAGAAATAGTGAAAATTTGATACAAAAAATCGCGCTATTTTTTGTATCAAATTTTCGACTGCGGCGCTAAATAAACTTGTACTTTTTCTTCGTCGTTTGGTCCATTTATGAAGTGAGCGAAAAGTTAGAACAAAAATAATAATCAAGAACCGAACAAAAGTCGAAGCAAACGGAAATTTACAAATACCACATTTTTTGCACTAAATTGCTCACAGCTCATGTGTTTGTTCATAGATTTTGATAGATCTGGTTATCTTTTTGTAGAAAAAATAAAATAATTTTTTTGGATATTTTTTTTATTTTTTCTAGGCGTTTAAAAATGAAATTTCTTGCATTTTTTAGTAAACATTGATTTCTTTGAAATGTTTTGGTTTATTGAATCCAAACTACTAAGCCGATTTAAAAACAATGTTTAATGAGTTCAATTGATTGTGACTTAGTTTGAGGCTTTAGGCTGGAAATTATAGCCCGGTTGAATTTTGGGCATCTAATTTTTGAAGCCTTCCTCATACCATCCTACATACATACATATGGTTGGGGTGCCTGTGGCTCAACATATTGTATACATATCTACCCCAAGTGGTCCATAGTTGACAGCGCTCACTAATTTTGCGTAGGCGTGGCGCAATCATCGACCACAGCCCACGCTCAAATTGATTGATGATAATTTGTCACACGGTCGACCATCAATTCCCAACTAAAACAAGCAAAGGATGCGACGACTCTAGACCTGGTCAATGCCTGGATAGGGGTAGGGGTAAATGCTGGGCACATACAGGTATAAATAGGCTTAGGTAGTGGGCACAGTGGGAACAAAATTGTAACGAAACCAAAACCAAACCAATTGAATCACCACAAATAATTTTGGTACTCCCAAATAATTAGTGATAACTGGCCCATAGTACGTGCACTCGCTCAACTGTACATGATTGATGAATTATTTTGTTTTGCGGTGTATCAAAAACGTTTCCAATTTATTTTTTGATGACATATTTCGTGCCCCCCCCACTTCCCCGTCCCCTTTCCCTTGCCTTCAGTTAATTGATACAACGACCACAACGATGACCATGATGACGTTGTCAAGCACTAGAGAACAAAAACAAAAAAAAAGGTTTGGTCATATCATTAAAAAGGATATCAATACGGCGATAACACGGCCTAAAGTTGATTGAATTGTTTTTGTCACTGGATTTTGTCGCTGTTTCAGCTGTCCCACGGAACGCAGGAAGAACACGCTTGACGCTGGGGCCACTCAATAGACCAAAAGTAATTAAGATAAATACGCAACGATAAAAGTAAATAAATATAATTGTTTCTGTTTCGGTTTCTGTTGTTTTTTTGCCGAGCATTTGACAATCAATTGGCCGCAGGCTAATGGTATGTGATTAATGAAGTGATGGAGTTGTGGAGGCAAAGGGAAAGGGTAAACAGGGAAATTGAAATGTTAAAGGGATATGTAGAAAACAATTTCAGTTGACAAATTTTGAGTCTCGAGTACTGAGTACAAAGTACTCATTCGAAATTTTTTCAACTTTGTTAATTTCATTTGGTTGACTTAAGCTTATTTCCTATTTTCCAATATTCCTCCCCCTCCCTTTTCAGTGCACCTTGACTAATGACAAAGTTCGTGCCGGACGACAAAGTAGCCAAAGCAGCAAAAGAGAGCGAAAAAATGCAAAATGTTTTTAATGTGAACACTTTTAACACTAATGGTGCCGGAATATTTAATTTGCCGAGAGAGAAAAGTTCCGAAAAGGGCCAAAAGCGAAAGCACATTAAAAAGGACCCGGCACGGCGGGTGGTACACACCGCAAAACATGTCAAATGTGAAGTCCACCAACCATCCCCCTCACACTCTTGTCACGCAGGCAACGCTGCGCTTTTGAGCTGGAGATGTTGGCGTAAATTTGTTAATTTGGCACCGATGACAGACCACCCACCCGCCCAACAAAAAAAAAACCACCACCACCATCCACGACCAGGACACGTACCAGTCAGCAACAGGCAACCCCTCGCTGAGTGGGTGGGTTGCGTTTCTGTTTTTTCCGTTGGTGTTGCGAGTTAAAATTGTTTTAATGTCGAGGCAAATTTATGCAAATTGCGCTCTTTTTGCATATTTAAAAAGCGAATACACGAGCACTTTGCCAAAGTAATTTGTTACATAATGGTTAGCCAGAGCAGAGATGCTACTGATGCTGCTGTACGCCCCACGTTGGGCGCCATTTTTGTTACAAAAGTTTAATTTGGCATAAGTGCGCGCCATTTTGTAGCATTTTCTTCTTCGGCGCGTTTTTTTGTTTTCTGTTTTTTGTTAATGGAACCTACAAAATGGGCGGAGGAGGGTCACGAAAATTATGCAAATGCTTTTTGGGCGGGGGAGGGGGGCTCTTAAAATATGTTAATGCTGCACTTTTGTTTGTTCTTTTTGATGCTTTCAAGCAAATGAGTGAACGCTTGAGAGGGGAAGTGAATCAGAGATTGGCATGTGAAGTGCTAGAAAAGCGAAAAGAAATTCATTAAATGTTTTGGCGTAACAATTTTGGGAACAAAAATGACCAACTGATATGAATCTTACCAACACATGACAAGCAAGAAAGTGCTGGCAAGTGCTTAAGTGTTAAGTGATCTTTACGAAACGCGCTGCCGAAAGTCTCTAGCCAAATGTGATTGTGTTCTCATAACGAAACTGGAACTATGCTTTTAAAGAAAAAGAAGCCGGGGCGAAATTTTATATATTTTTAAAAAAGTTTTTCGGAACAATTTTTGGTTTTTTGGGGAAAAAGAAGGTTTTTTTATTTGAAGGTGGTGTGTTTGTTTTTTTCAAAAAATAAAATTTTTATTTTATTTTTTTTTTTTTTTTTTTTTTTTTTTTTACGAACCAGATTTTTTTTTTTTTTTTTTTTGGTTTGATTTTTTTTTTTGTTGATTTGATTCTAATATACAACCCTATTTATAAAAAAAAAAATTTTTTTTTTTTTTTTTTTAAATTAGATTTATATTTTTTATTTTAGTGACAACAGAAGTCCTGTGTAAGTGTTTTGGTAAACACAAAATGAACTGAAGTGAGCAAGCTATATACATGTACATATGTATACCTCAGTGCAATAAGTATATGTGCATTAACATTTTTGGAAAACCTTGTTTTAAACCAAACGATTCAAGCCAAGTATATTTTTTTCCTTTAGAGCCAGTAACTAAGAACTTACATACCAATATTTATTAACAAAAAATTATTATTTAACAAATGTATTTCATTCTTAGGAAATAAGTATATGTGCATTTTATATAGTTCTTAAAATTTTGTATTAAGTTCAAACTTTTGATCAACTTTAATAGTTAATGTGCTTTCCTTTTGCCTCTAAGACTTTTGCAAGGCGGTTTGGCATGGAATCTGCCAGATTTTGGAGAGTTTCATTGCTTATTAACTCCCATTCTGCAAGCAAAGCGTACTTTAAATGCTTAATTGAGTCGAACTGCCTCCCACCTTTATAAATCCTGGCTGAGAGGATACCCCAGAGGTCCTCAATTGGGTTCAAGTCAGGACTGATAGCCGGCCACTCCAGTACAGGTATTTTTCTTGAAGAAAAATAAGCCTTTGTGGCTTTTGATGTGTGGATTGGAGCGTTGTCCTGTTGAAAAATCCATCTATCTTCGTAAAGATCGTCTGCAAAATCTATTAATTCACTCTCCAGCAATTGAATATAGATTTCTGAGTTTGTTCTTATTGGAATAAAACATAGCCGAGACTTTCCTGCATATCCGAAACAGGCCCAAATCATCAGTGATCCACCGCCGTGATTCCTCTTATGGCGAGTTTCTCTTGGTTTTCTTAAGTCACGCCAATACTTATGACAGCCATCAGGACCATCAAGATTAAACTTTTTTTCATCCGAAAAAATAACGTTTCGGAATTCTTCGGTCCAAAATTTGTACCTGTCAGCAAACGCCAAACGAGCCTTAAGATGGCGTGGCAATAGCATCGGTACAGCCACCCGGGAACTATGTTTAAGGTTACAATTTTCAGTTAAAATTTGATGGATCCGTCTTCTACCGACATTGAGCTCTAAATGACGTTTAATGCCTGTACAAGACATTTGATTGTTTACAGCCAGGCGCTTAATCTCACGCTTGCACCTATCGTCGATGTGGCTCGGTCTGCCACTGCGTTTAATCTGACCATAGGAGCTTGGATTTTTTTAAGAAATTAGCTATCGTATTTCTGTGTCGAGACACTCTGGAAGCTATTTCAGTGATGGTAGCCCCACCTTCGTTCAATCCTTGGATTCGTCCGCGTTCCTCAGCTGATAAATGTGTTCCACGCGGCATTCTTAGGAAAATTTAAAAATTTTTTTTGTGTTTCTGCAACAACTACTTAATTTACTCTCAACTTTTCATTTTTTATCAAAACACATCCAATTTGTTGCACGCCGACCATTAAATGCACACTAATTGGTTTTTGCACATAAACTTATTTCCTAAGAAAATCAAATCTCGCCACTCAAATGTGTGATAACGGTACTAAGAATGATGACCAAAGAAGAATTATGCAAAAGCATTCTAAAAATAGATAACAACAAAAGACTTTTGCATACCTAGAACATATGTTCTGTTACTATTGAGGAAGAGAGAAACGAAAACATATTTGCACATATACTTATTGCACTGAGGTACATAAATGGTAAATGTTTCAGCGTGTTTACAAGTGTGTCTCTACAAAACTTAACGTTACTTAAAATTGAAAAAAATAAAATTAGTTACAAAGTGATTCATTTCTTAGAAGCATTATAGCAGTCAATGTATTTCCGTCCATCTGATTTTTAAGCGGAGACATAATAAACTTTACACCGGAAAACGGAGGTGAATGCGGTTTAATAAAACTCACACACACAGAGAAACACACGCATCTCGAATAGTCTGTTTGTTAATTGGCACCCGAATAAGCTCAGCAAACAATTCATCAATGCCCCTGAAACCAGCAGTGTTCTTTTCCTGTGCTTGATTTGTGTTTTGCTGATCGACTGGACGGACAAGCTTTTTTTATCAAGTCGGCGGGAAATCGGTCAATGTGTTTTTACCAGGGATGCAAACCACTCGGAAATAAGGACTGGTTCGGTTCAGTGGTTCACACAGTTTTTGAACCGCCGGTTCGGTTCATTGCATGGTTTTTGGGGCTTATGAACCGCGGTTATCGGTTCGGTTCGGTTCTGCTCTTATATTCGTTTAATTAACTAAAGAAACATATTTTCATAATACAAGTATTCAGATTATTCGTTAACAAAGACTAAGGTTTCAAAATTCGTTCAAATTTCGACGGCAATTTCCGTATAAACGTTCCCATTTCGTTTGAAATCCTACAACTTTACATATCAAGTGACGAAAACATCTTCTGCTAAAAGCCAAGCGGATCAAAGGGTATCGTCAGCAATTTTTTGGCTCTAACAGAATTATATAATACACTGCTCGACAAAATGAGAGTCGATTTTCCCCCCCAATGACCAAACCGCTTTTTCTAAAGTAAATTGACCCGCTGATCACGAAAATCACCATATAAAAAATTCTATCGACGCGTTTATCGAGATATTATCGATAAACGGTTTTTTTCGATTTTCCAAAAGTTGCCTCCACTTAAACTCTCATAACTTTTTTGTTTTTCAATCGGTTTGAACGCTCTAAACAAATTTTAAAAGAAAATACTTGGCCAAAACAGTTTGTTCTCCGACAAAACTGAGCTGGGATCTGTGCTGTTAAAGCTATGGGCTCAAATAAAGAAAAAAATTATTTTATTTTACTAAATTTCAAAATTTATCGAAATTAAAACGCTTGTAGATTCATAACTTTACAAAATTGTTATGTTTTTTTTAATTGGACAGTTTAAAATTTTTAATTTACTTTAAAATAAGACCTCACATACAGAAATCGGACAAAGGTGGATTTTTTATGATTTTTTTTGTGAAATGGACAAAACTATAGTTTTCTTGAGATGCCGCTGGGGCTTTTTTTTTCTGTGGCTGTGGGCTGTTTTTGAGTGGTTTTAGTGAGCTCCGTCTGTAGAATAATTCTAATAAAACATATTTATTGCAAAATCAATAAAATTTCATTTTAATCACTTTCAAAATATAGGGCACCACTTTTGAGCCGATATGCGATTCTTTGAGACTCTCAGATGAGTCCATGACAATAATTATTAAAGCCCCTGTTGCCTTGGTACCTGTGCTTAATTGACATCATTTCCTGGTGAATCTCTCTCTCGTTTCTCATCGCTTTCGACACTCAAATTTTCATAAAAGGCGTTAAGGTTCGAGATCAGAAAGTGAAATTTCAGAGACATTGTGAAAACTGTTGATAATTATTTGAATTTGAAAATTTTATATGAAAATTTGAATTAATCTGTAGGAATGACTAGGATCTTTGATTATTGCTCGGCTAGACCCGTGTTACCTGAAAACTAGCCTGAAATACTGAAGATTTCAGTATCAATTTTTTCAAGCGAACTCTGGATCTCTTGTTGTACCCTTTAAATCATTAGACTATCAAATACATTATTTTTTTTCTTCTGAAGATTTGTGGAAATTCTACGCAATTTACGCATAACAGTTGTGGAACCCCATTAGCACCTTAATTTTTTATTGACAGTTTGAAGTAATTAAATACGTTATTTAAAGCGACTCCATTTTGTTATGTCGTTCGATAGTTTTAACATGCAACCCGTAAACATTGCAAAAATAAGTTAACGCTCTTTTTGCATTTCAATTTGGGCCTTTTCTGGACTTAATTTACCAAACGTTCTTAAGAAATTAAATTAAGATTAACCATAATTTTCAAGGGGTAAACAACGCCAACAATAATTTTTAACAGCAACTAAGGTTCGGTTTACACTGCGTCCAGTAGCGTCACACTTAAGTGTCAAACCGTCACAGTGTAACGTACGATCAGGGGAACATTAAATTATTTGACTCTTGAGAGTAAGAATCACTTGGTTTTTATAAATGCTGAAGTAATTTGAAAACTTGCTCAGTCTGCCCTTTTTCACCAAAACTTGAATAAAAAAGCCATTTCCATGTCCGATTTCGTATGTGAGGTCTTATTTTAAAGTAAATTGAATAGTTTTTACTGTCCAATTAAAAAACATAACAATTTTGGATAGTTATGAATCTACAAGCGTTTTAATTTCGAGAAATTATGAAATTTAGCAAAATTATATTTTTTTTCCTTTATTTGAGCCCATAGCTCCGACAGCACAGATCCCAGCTCATTTTTCGTCAGAGAACAAACTGTTTGCCAAATGTTTTCTTTTTTAAAAATTAGCTTAGAGCATTCAAACCGATTGAAAAACAAAAAGTTATGAGAGTTTAAGTGGAGGCAACTTTTTGGAAAAATTGAAAAAACTGTTTATCGATAATATTTTCGAAAACGACATAGAATTACTTTATATGGTGGAATTTTTCGTTAGACTATTTCTTTTACTCAGTTTTTTCATTGGTTTTATTATACTGCCATGTGAAACGGAATAAATAGTTAATTAATAATATATGTATCTCCTATCTCCCAAACTCCAATGTGGAAAATGTTCATTCTACTGATACTTGTATGGGTGGAACTGCTAAAACTCTTCCAGCTATGCTTAAGTTGACTTTCCTGATAAATTTAATAATTTAATAATCTTAAGGTAAACGCTAACAAACGATATTTTTCTTTTTTTATAGAATTGAATGAATATCCGTTATGTTTTCTTTAACGTTTTGAATTTTGGTATAACATTAAATGAGATTTAGCTACATATTTTCCTTCCTCTGATAGCAGGTTTGATTCCTGGAATCTAAGAAATCAAATTCAAAATATGCGGAGTTCCTTTTTCCAAAGAGTTGAAAATTACTGAGCTATGACGTTCTCCCTTTTTTCAACCTTAATTTTGCATACCTGCCAGCCATACTCATTTCTATTTCAAGCCAATCTCAAGTAAAGATAAAAAGTTAACGTTCGAGTATTAAGCAAGTTGATCCCCAACGGATAATAGAATCAAGACGGCTTATTACTTTTTTGGGTCATTAGCAAATTTAATAAGGTTGATGTTCTTAGCCTTTTTGCATCTCTGCTTTTCCAAGTATTTTCGTAATATTTTAAAGCTAATTGCTGATTTTGCTCACTATTCGCCAGTAACTCAATACCTAGCTGAAGTGAACCAAACCGGTTTTTGGTTCGGTTCGGCATTTTTGAAAACACACCGGTTCGGTTTACGGTTCGGTTAACGAGCGAAAAAAGCGGTTTCGGTTCGGTTCAGAACCGGTTTGCATCCCTGGTTTTTACATACACATACATTTCATTTACATAAACATAAATAGTTTCATTTATAGCAACAAAAACCCCGGTTTGAATGCTACTCTGTACTCAAACTATTGGTTACTGTGTTAGAAACGGGGAGGAAATCGCTCTCACTAACATTAGCAAAGCCAAGATTGGGGAACACAACACAGTCACAAAGGTACTGGCAGCCAGCACTGTTCTTATATGTGCCGGATTTTGCTGTCAAATCGTTTAGGAATTCCCAAACGATTATGGTAGCTCCGGCCTGGAGTAAGAGACGTTGGGGCCAGTACATTAGGCGAAGGTCACTGAAGATTTGGTAGAGGTACCAATGAAACAGCTGTATGACCACCTAGCCTCCTTTGTGGTGTGTTGTGTTCCTGATTTTTGAAGTTATGACGAGACCTAGAGCCAGTGTACTATTGATGGTTTGATACATTGTGTTTTTTTTCATACATTCACAAAAGACACTTTGGAAGAAACTCTTTGGTTGAGCAATAACAAAATTGAATGTGTCTTTTCGCGCTCTCTTTTCGTTGTGTCCGTAATGAAGCATGAATTAGAATCAGCATGATTAACTCACATCTTAAGTAGCAGTAGAATTATCATTTATTTTTAAATTGTTGCGTAATATTAACATGATCTGTCTAAGATGTAAAAGTACTGTCGTTGTTAAGAAAAAAGCAAAACTAAAAAAAACAAAAATGATAATTGGTGGTAGCACCGGCTTGGCCTACAGCCGTCAGTCGAAAACTTAACGCGTCTTTCCACTTCCCTGACAACTACACCCCGTCTTTCCGGGTTTTTCCCCAGATACCAGATTGTTCGTCAAAAAAGCTTCAATATGCGCAAGTTTCTGTATCCACTAAATAAAATCCTCCTTTACGAATTGCCTATTACGTTGTGCTTCAAAGATGTAGCCAATGAGCTTCGGCCAGCTTTCTCCATTTCAAATTTGCCGGCATTTCTCTCTGCTTAGACTGTCCCTTTTCTTTGGGCATCTTCTCCTTCTCTCATATTGCATAATTAACATTCTTCCAAGCGATCGATTCTGTGGGGGGAGTATTCTAAACCTAAGAGCTCTACTCTTGCCTTGAAAATTGCCGCAATTCCATGTATGCCTATATCATCGTTGAAGTAGTTTTTGGCTCCAAGGTTGTACTCTAATGCTTTATAGGTACCGCGTGTCTCGCTTTGCCTCGCCCTGCGCTTCGCATTGCCTCGAAAAGGTCTTTTCACACCCTCGATCAACAGTCCCTGGTTTATTTTCCAGGTGGATAGATTCTCAAAAGAGCAATTTACGTTCAGTGATGTTGCCAGATATTCCCACTTTTGAAAGAACTGGTTCTTTGTTTGCATCAAGTACGTAGCGATAATTTTTGGCAGTCGGCGCGCTTTCATGTTTATGGTCCTCCTCGTATAGCTTAAATGTAAGTATAGCGTGTCGGCATAAACTGGAGATAGTCCAGTTTCGAAATTGCTGGCATGGTTTGGCGTATTCATTGGAAGTCTTAACAATCGCTTTATAAATCCCAACAGCAATTTCTCCACATCTTCATATTGAAAGTGTCCCCATTACACACGCATTATGGATCGCGATGTTTCAGTCCTGTATTGGTCTCAAACCACTCTGACACTGATTTTCCGTCCCACATGGCAGTGCGATTCTCGCTGTTCCGCAATTACTTAGCTTAAACAGTAGAGCCCTTCTATCGATGGTATCGACAGCCGCTTTAAAGCAGAGCGGGCAAACAAACGAAACGTTTAACGAACCGTTCGCGAAAGCTAAGAAACTATTCAAATGTTTTGTAGCTGTTACTATAGTCAGGGAAAACGAAACCAGTAACTTTATAATGCCGAAGAGCGCAAACGAAACGATTGGAATATTGTTCTCCCGACAGCTGGACTGCCTTGGAACGTTTCGGAACGAAACGTATACTAAGAAATCGTTTGCGGAATGATCGGCTTTTAGTTCTACTTCAGCTGCTGTCATTGAAGAAATAAAATAAAAGCAAACGAAAACAACAAAGCTGAGAGAAAAAAGAAGTAAGCAACAGAAAAAAACCAACTAAGTGTAAACAAATTGAGCAGCAAACGTTTCCGAACGATTCGCGCTCGTTGCATATCGTTCCGATTCCCTTTGTCCGCAAATCAAGATGAGCGCATTTCGCTTTACGTTTAGTTTGCTCTCACGAACGCAAACTGAACAGAACTCATTTTTTTACAGTTACATTTTCTCGGGTTTTGTTAGTATTTCGCTCTGTGCAAAGAAAGAAACGAAACGATTCAGAAACGTTTCGTTTCGTTTGTTTGCCCGCTCTGCTTTAAAGTCAATAGTAAAAATATTCGCCCAGGATACCGTTGCGATTAACTCATGACGTTATCCTTTCTAGCAGTATCCACGTAAACAATTTTTGTATGCTGTTTAAAAAAGATATTCCTCTAATGTTGGCGGCGCTGCTTGGGTCACCTTTTTTGAATATTGGATACATAACTCACATCTTAATAAAATAGTAAGCCTCTACGGGCCAATTATAGAAGGTAATCAGCATCATCTCCATCAATTTGCCTAAGAGCACAATCAAGTCTATCTACATTTCATAGTACAAATTTTCTGCATTCATTTCAGCGAATATTTACTTCTCGCTATGGCTATTTTGTTAAATCAATATTTTTAAAGAGTCGAGCTTTTCTGAATCCTCACGCAACTCATGCCAAAGTATGTCACACCATCAGATTAGTTGACAGTATTTGTAGATTTTGTTTTGATCTAGTTGGCCATTGAATGGAGAAGTCATTCTATGAATTCGACTTCAGTGGAATTATTGTACGAATGTTCAGTTCAACTTGGACTCCCGAACAATGCGGAGCTATAAAAAATATTTATTTTTTTGATTATTTCTTTCTGTTTTTTTATTTAAACATATATTACAGCCCTTCAAATGAGCTGGCTGTCTAAATTGCTGTCTACTGTCTAAATTTATTTGGGTCAACATACGCTCTGTTAATATTAAAAATTAAAATTATTTTCACAATTGTTTTGCATCACAACAAATAACGAAGGAGCTCTGTAGAATAAACGGTGTCTTTCTCCATATTCAGCTTCTTGACTATTATTTCAACCAGACTTATACTTAGATCAGATAACATCCAAGCTAACTGCCACCCAACTAATTGGGGAAAAATCTCAGAGCTTATTTTATTTCCATAAATCACTTATATTTTTAGACTTGGCAGCTGAGGAATCAGCTCATACTCATCGGGGCTATTTGGCATGCATAACGTAAGCACCTCCAACGAGGCGCAAGATGGCCATTTGATCATTTCTTTTATTATGTTTGCAGGGCTATATGAGATGTAGAGCTCTTTAACTTGTTTTTGTGTCTTTTAATATTTGTTGTAATGGATGTAGGTACACGTTGACCCTTTCTTTCTTTAGGTTTTAAGATGCCCAAGGACAACTAAAAATTGTTAATGAAATGGATGTAGGCAGACTTTCTTTTCTTCTTTAGGTTTTTCAGATGCTCCAAGGACAACTAAAAATGTTAATAAATGGTGTAGGCAGACTTTCTTTTCTTTCTTTAGGTTTTCAGATGCCCAAGGACAACTAAAAATTGTTAATTAAATGGATGTAGGCAGACTTTCTTTTTCTTTCTTTAGGTTTTTCAGATGCCCAAGGACAACTAAAAATTGTTAATGAATGGATGTAGGCAGACTTTCTTTTCTTTCTTTAGGTTTTCAGATGCTCCAAGGACAACTAAAAATTGTTAATGAAATGGATGTAGGCAGACTTTCTTTCTTCTTTAGGTTTTCAGATGCTCCAAGGACAACTAAAAATTGTTAATTAAATGGATGTAGGCAGACTTTCTTTTCTTTCTTTAGGTTTTTCAGATGCTCCAAGGACAACTAAAAATTGTTAATTAAATGGATGTAGGCAGACTTTCTTTTCTTTCTTTAGGCTTTTTAGATGCTCCAAGGACAACTAAAAATTGTTAATGAAATGGATGTAGGCAGACTTTCTTTTCTTTCTTTAGGTTTTTCAGATGCTCCAAGGACAACTAAAAATTGTTAATGAAATGGATGTAGGCAGACTTTCTTTTCTTTCTTTAGGTTTTTCAGATGCTCCAAGGACAACTAAAAATTGTTAATGAAATGGATGTAGGCAGACTTTCTTTTCTTTCTTTAGGTTTTTCAGATGCTCCAAGGACAACTAAAAATTGTTAATGAAATGGATGTAGGCAGACTTTCTTTTCTTTCTTTAGGTTTTTCAGATGCTCCAAGGACAACTAAAAATTGTTAATGAAGTGGATGTAGGCAGACTTTCTTATCTTTCTTAAGGTTTTTTAGATGCTCCAAGGACAACTAAAAATTGTTAATGAAATGGATGTAGGCAGACTTTCTTTTCTTTCTTTAGGTTTTTCAGATGCTCCAAGGACAACTAAAAGTTGTTAATGAAATGGATGTAGGCAGACTTTCTTTTTTTTCTTTAGGTTTTTCAGATGCTCCAAGGACAACTAAAAATTGTTAATGAAATGGATGTAGGCAGACTTTCTTTTCTTTCTTTAGGTTTTTCAGATGCTCCAAGGACAACTAAAAGTTGTTAATGAAATGGATGTAGGCAGACTTTCTTTTCTTTCTTTAGGTTTTTCAGATGCTCCAAGGACAACTAAAAGTTGTTAATGAAATGGGTGTAGGCAGACTTTCTTTTCTTTCTTTAGGTTTTTCAGATGCTCCAAGGACAACTAAAAATTGTTAATGAAATGGATGTAGGCAGACTTTCTTTTCTTTCTTTAGGTTTTTTAGATGCTCCAAGGACAACTAAAAGTTGTTAATGAAATGGATGTAGGCAGACTTTCTTTTCTTTCTTTAGGTTTTTCAGATGCTCCAAGGACAACTAAAAATTGTTAATGAAATGGATGTAGGCAGACTTTCTTTTCTTTCTTTAGGTTTTTCAGATGCTCCAAGGACAACTAAAAATTGTTAATGAAATGGATGTAGGCAGACTTTCTTTTTCTTTTCTTTAGGTTTTTCAGATGCTCCAAGGACAACTAAAAATTGTTAATGAAATGGATGTAGGCAGACTTTCTTTTTCTTTCTTTAGGTTTTTTCAGATGCTCCAAGGACAACTAAAAGTTGTTAATGAAATGGATGTAGGCAGACTTTCTTTTTCTTTCTTTAGGTTTTTCAGATGCTCCAAGGACAACTAAAAATTGTTAATTAAATGGATGTAGGCAGACTTTCTTTTCTTTCTTTAGGTTTTTCAGATGCTCCAAGGACAACTAAAAATTGTTAATGAAATGGATGTAGGCAGACTTTCTTTTCTTTCTTTAGGTTTTTCAGATGCTCCAAGGACAACTAAAAAGTTGTTAATGAAATGGATGTAGGCAGACTTTCTTTTCTTTCTTTTAGGTTTTTCAGATGCTCCAAGGACAACTAAAAATTGTTAATGAAATGGATGTAGGCAGACTTTCTTTTCTTTCTTTAGGTTTTTCAGATGCTCCAAGGACAACTAAAAATTGTTAATGAAATGGATGTAGGCAGACTTTCTTTTCTTTCTTTAGGTTTTTCAGATGCTCCAAGGACAACTAAAAGTTGTTAATGAAATGGATGTAGGCAGACTTTCTTTTCTTTCTTTAGGTTTTTCAGATGCTCCAAGGACAACTAAAAATTGTTAATTAAATGGATGTAGGCAGACTTCTTTCTTAGGTTTTTCAGATGCTCCAAGGACAACTAAAAATGTTAATGAAATGGATGTAGGCAGACTTTCTTTTCTTTCTTTAGGTTTTTCAGATGCTCCAAGGACAACTAAAAGTTGTTAATGAAATGGATGTAGGCAGACTTTCTTTTCTTTCTTTTAGGGTTTTTCAGATGCTCCAAGGACAACTAAAAGTTGTTAATGAAATGGATGTAGGCAGACTTTCTTTTCTTTCTTTAGGTTTTTCAGATGCTCCAAGGACAACTAAAAATTGTTAATGAAATGGATGTAGGCAGACTTTCTTTTCTTTCTTTAGGTTTTTCAGATGCTCCAAGGACAACTAAAAATTGTTAATGAAATGGATGTAGGCAGACTTTCTTTTCTTTCTTTAGGTTTTTCAGATGCTCCAAGGACAACTAAAAATTGTTAATGAAATGGATGTAGGCAGACTTTCTTTTCTTTCTTTAGGTTTTTCAGATGCTCCAAGGACAACTAAAAATTGTTAATGAAATGGATGTAGGCAGACTTTCTTACTTTCTTTAGGCTTTTTAGATGCTCCAAGGACAACTAAAAGTTGTTAATGAAATGGATGTAGGCAGTCTTTTTCTTTCTTTAGAGATGCTCCAAGGACAACTAAAAGTTGTTAATGAAATGGATGTAGGCAGACTTTCTTTCTTTCTTTAGGCTTTTAAGATGCTCCAAGGACAGCCAGTCAGGCTCTTCATCTAAACCAGGAGTGCCCAGACTGAGCTTACGCCCGCGTGAAGTGAAATACTAATGCAAAAAATATATTTTAAGCTAGAACAACTACTATAAATTTCTTTGTGTGTATTTGTGTGCCGCCTTAAATAGGGAAAAGCGCTCGGATCTCTGTAAGCGAGGCGAGTGCCGACTACGCTAAGCAATTTGGTTGTTGCGTTTGAGTTTGCGAGAGACATCGGAGAGAGAGAAGAGAGACACGTTTGATATAGTTGTTGCAGGTGTGAGCGCGACAACAACAAAACACAGAGCCCACATATGAATTGTGTAAGCTTATGGCGTGCGTGAAACCTATACGCGCAAGCTATTCCTTTGCACGCATATATCTCTAGTTCCTCAAATAAATTCAATCCCGCAAACGGTCTGCGTAGTAGTGCCCGAATTCAACATCCAATATTTTCCAATTTAGAAAATGTTTCACGCTTTGTGAATCTGCTTTGCCAATGGAAGTCCTTAGATGTGGCACATTACTCCCAAATAGACAAAGTCTAAGATAAAGGGCATAGCCGAATAAGCCTGGGAAAACTGCCCCAGAAGTAGCTATTATCTGGGAGGGTATGTACGCCAAATTTCAAGTCAATAAGTCTATTGGTTCACGAGTCATTTGCAGAAATGCTAAATCATACATATCGATATATCTGGTATGACGTTTTATCTACCGCTGTTGATTGAAGATTAATAAGATTTAACATACATATCATACTTTTCTGTTTCAAAAATGGTAGTCAACGTTTTCCAAATTTAAAATGACCACTTTCCATATTTGACAATACCACGGAATTTTTATAGATGATGTGTCTTTTAAACATCTAAATAATAAAAAAAAACGCAGACTTTTTAGAGTGGTTCCGAATTTCGTATTTGAAAACACAAAATCCAGTGCTTTAAGACTGCGGAATATCAACTTATTCATGTGAAATTTTTCGCTTCGAGTGGACACCCCTTTCAAGAGCTTGAAATTGGTTAAGAAACAGGTTTAAAACCGGTTCAAAGTGCTTTGAGCTTAAGTTTTTGAGTGTAGCGGAGCAAATCAAATCAAAGCCGGTTCCAAATCAGTTTCGAGCGATTCAAAAGTAATTCCCGAGCCTTATCTTTTCTAAAAATTGGGGGTTTACAGCTTCCCAACCACTACTCCACAACTGACAATATATACATACAACCTGAATGCAATGATAAAGCTAAAATGGGCCGAACACAAAAAAAGTTTACTTATTTTTTTTTGGACTTCCGGGCTGCATTCGATAAAGTACCAAGAGATCTATTGATCTAAAAGCTACACCACCTAGGTGTGTCCACAAAAATTTTATTGAGCTTGTATACATGGATGCAGTGGCAGTGGCGGTGTGGTCCGCAGAGAATCTGTCTCAAGACTTTAGTACGAGCAGCGGAGTTAAACAGGGATGTCTTCTATCCCCCCTGTTGTTCGCGTTATATTTAAATGACTGACACGAGAAGCTTGAAGGTGGCCTGTGGATAGATGAAATTAATATACGGCTGCTTCTATATGCGGATAATATAGTCATGTTGTCGGATAATGTCACCATGCTTCAAGGGATGATAGCAAAACTTGAATGTTATTGCGAAACGTGGGGAATGGGGGTGAATCTAGAGAAGTAAAAAATGGAAGACGCGCAGCGAATGAAACCTGGTTATATAGGGGTATGGAATTGGAAGTGACTTGCCAGTAAAAATACTTGGGTGTTACTTTAACTCCAGGAATGTTCTTTAAAAAACATGTCGTAAATGGGACTGGAGAGGCAAAAAGGAGCTAAAATATTACGTACCGAGAAGTGAAATCTATTCCGAGCAGCATGTAGACCAGTACAAGCGTATGAAGCACGGGTATGGGGCTTGAGGAAGTTGATAGTCTCCATAGATACTTCATAAAGAGGGTTCTTCAATTACCAACGGAAACACAGTATTATATTATTATAATTGAAACGGGACTAGATAATGGTCACTTTTATACCTTAAATTTGCACTTCTGTATATATAAATCTGTACGCCCGACTGACATAGTGACAGACTGACATATTATCAACCCACAGCCTAAACGGCTTATTCTACAGGTTTGAGATTTGGCATAGACCTGCGTTTAGTTATGCAGGCGCGCACTAAGAAAAAATTTGGAAAATTTCTTCGTTAATTAGGAGAAAACGCCAAAAAAAGGTGTTGTGGACTAGGCTGTTCTGCTAAAAGCGCGCCAAAGAAAGTGAGAGCGTGCTGTGTGCGTGTGTGTGTTTTTTTTCACAAAAACAAACAAAAAATCAAATAGCGAACAGCCTCATCCAATTGAATTGAATCTTATGGCACAAACAAAACACATCGATAGCTTTAACAATATGTTGACCCTATTTAACAACAAAGTAGTTAAAATATTACAAAGCTAAGAGCCAAAAAATCTATCATTGCTGTGAACTGTTGATTGTCTCTTGTTATTGGTGGTGGTACGTGATCTCAACGTTATTATGAGAATAGTGATGGCACACATGACGTGAGAAGTCTGCTAAAAATTAGTTGTCTCTCTATCTAATTTGCGAGTGTTTGTTAATAAACTAGTCTGTGAGTTGATAATCTAGATAGATTTATATCGATTGAAGCGCCCAAAACTTCACAACATTTCGCAATAAAAAGTGTGTTTTGAAGGAGAAAAATTTACAGTGTTGCCAAAACAGCTTACTTTTCAATTTAGCTTTTTGCAGTTAAAAAACCAGAGGGCAGCGGGAATTGTGACCTTTTTGTCCGCTTTTAAAGAAAGAAAAGAAAAGTTAAATTTGCTTCTTATTTTTTCTATTTTTAAGAAATGAAGTTTCCCTGTTTTGGTTGCCGCATAATAAAGACACATTGGTACACAACATAATTGATCAGGAAAGAATATTCTGGAGATCTAATATTAAACAAATGTATATAGGTGGGAATAATTTTTAATTCTGGAATCGACTTGAAAATTTGGTTGTGTCTCTTATGACGGGACGGAATAGAATTTAATATGTGTTCAGGCATTTCCACGCCTTACTTAATCCTCTTTTCCCCAGATTGATTTAAGTTAATCAACCGTAAACTCGAAACTGTCTAAAAATTAAGGGGGTATTCTCCATGTCGAGGCTGTTTTATGGACCATATTAAAAAAAAAAATATTATTTGAAAACGAAAAGAGTTTTTGCCTAATTCTTGTTTATTATATTATATTAAAACAGATTAAAGTAATAAGCAAATTTTTACTGCTTCGAGGGCTGTTGCAAAAGATATCGACAGTCAAAGTGGGTGTCCAAAAAAAGTTATAGTGCTGGCGGTGATGATTTCACGTCTCCAGGATATCTGAAAATGAAAAGGAAAAGGAAAAAATAGGAAAAATTTTTAGGAAAATTTAAAATTTTAAAATTTTTTAGAATTTTAAAATGAAATTATTTAAATTTTTGGATTTAAAAGTAAAAACGGTGTTATATCGATTTCATTTTAAGTCTATTTTGTACTCAATCCGAATTATTTTAATTTGGAATTAAGAATGCGCTATTCCTAAATTGTTCGGCCTACTATAGGTACGAAGTGTGCTTGATTTAAGAACATTTGTTTTCATTTTAATAATATTAACGGTTGTCTTACGATTTAACAACTATTTCGCTTAATTTAAGTACACCCCAAGAACCAAATATGTTTTTATTTTGGGTTCAAAAACAGTAGGGAAATGGGGGTTCTGAGCCGCTGGGGGTTGTGAGCCACTCGAATATTGGCCACAAAAAATAAATTAAATTTTTTTGTTTATGTCATGTGTCTCCCTTCTTATTACCTAACTTTTTGGCAAGCAACCTATCAGTCTACACCTTCTTTAAGTTCGTGAACCAGAACTCGACTTTTTTTAAAAAAGGTTTTATTTTTTTTTTTTGAATATTATACACAATTTTTTCCCTAATGACAAAAGTTATTTAGGAAATATCTTTGGTCAATTGCCTTTTTGATAGAAATATGTTTTTTTTTGTAACAATTTCTTTTTGGTTATGTGAGGTCACCAAAAAAAAAAGTGAAATAGGGGGGTTGTGAGCCACTTTGAAAAAAGTCGGTTTTGACTTTCAAAGAGAATATTGCAATGACGCGCAATAAAACAGAGGAAAAACTCTCCAAAGAAGTAAAAAAAAAAGTTAAAAAAGGCAAACAAAAGAACAGCCACAAGCAAAAAAGTGCTCGTATTAAAAGAAAACAAGCCTGATGCCGTCAATCAATTTGCACTCTTCATTAATATTTCTTAATTCAGAATATGAGAAAAATTGTTCATTTTTTCATTTAATAAAGAATAATGGCTTAAAAACACGTTATTTGAACTTTTTTAGATGGGTGGCTCACAACCCCCCACAAATTTTCGAAATGTCAAAAAATAACTTTTTTTTTGTAAAAAAAAAAAATTTTTTTTTTAAAATTTATGAGGGTTTTGTGTGTTTTTTTTTTAAATAAAATATATAGAGAGAAAAATTGTTTTTGGCGAATTAGTGTTGGAATAAAACTTTTTTTCTCTAAATTCTATTCTGATTGATCTAGAACTGTGAAATTCGGTGTTTTTTTCTTAGTGTTGGTATTACGGATTCCTTAGAGCGCCAGATTTTTTCTAAAATAGGAGACCTTAAGTGGATGAACCATCCCAAATAAAACACTCTGAAAACTAATGAACAATATACCAAGCCTTATGAAAATGGATGCTATGGTTTCCTTACTTACCGAGCCTTTATAGTTTGTACTGAACTGATAACTTTTAAATGTGTTGACACACGAACTGTGTAAAGCTTTCAAGAAAGAAAGAAAAATGTTTTGTAGCTTTAGGCACTTTACATGTCTTTTATTATCATTGCGGTTTCATCCCCTTCCCCCTCCTCTTGCTTCTGCTCGAAATCAGCTTCCTGTGTGTGAAAAGTTTCTTTTAAAATGGCGTAAAATAGTTTTCGACCCTAATGATCCATCCATCTTGGGCCGCACATTGATCAAATGTTAATATGAAAATAAATGAACGTTAATTATACGCTTCGACTTCCTTTTCTCTCTCTCTCTCTCTTTGTTTTTGTTGTCTTTGGCTCCTTGGCTGGGTGTGAGAATTAGTCCGCACTTGACTGACAAATCATGTCTAGCCTTTGATGTTATCGTCGTGGCTCATTAATGCAGGCGGAGGAGTAGTAGTTCAGTGCGGTTCAGGTGGTGCAGGAGGTAGGAGTGGCCGGGCATTTGTTGACAGCTGGTAGCACTCTAACGAGACTGCGACTGGAGTGAAGGTCGCTGGCTGAGCTGTCTAGTGACAGCTGCCCAGGCGTTGTCCTGCCACGCACTTAAGTCTCTCCGCACTGACAACATCTCACACCTTTGCCGTTGTTTGTTGCTGTTGTTGTTGTTGTTGTTGCTGTTTTCTTTTTGGTAGGTGTGAAGCGGAATTTCCAGTCGTCGTCTGGTGCCTTGCGTCTTATCTAAATTGCTTTTCAAGTATCAATATTTTACGCACACGCTGCCCAGGATGGAACTTTTCGTGTTTCTGTTTCTGTTCCTTTTTTATTATTTCCCTCTTTTTTTTTGCAGTTTATTTAGTGCTAGGCCATAGATAAATCTAAAAGCCTTGACCAAATGTATTTCTCGAACGGCATAAATTACGCACGCCAACATATTCATAATTCTATTTCCGGCACCATTAACCCTCCGCACTCTCTGGCTCGCATGAGAGGTCAAGAGATCGCCTCGCCGCAAGATTTGTCGCTGGCACGCAATGGGCCCCCAAAAACCCGGGAACGGGATGTGCTTCATTAATTGGCCAGTCCAAAGTCATAAAAAATCGAAATCAGGTAAAAGTTGTTAATAAAACGAAAACTAAACTAAAACAGAGTCAAGCCGAGCGGCGCATTATAATCAGATTATGAGCACTAATGATCCTTTAATGATCGGCGTTTAGGTTGTCGAAGCTAGAGCTGAAGCTGGAGTCGGAGTCACAGTCGGAGATTGGTTTTAAATTGAAAGCCAAAAGCCAAAATGAAATCAAATCGAAGCGTAACACATTTCCCGTGCCGCAAGAAATTCGATTTTTGGTTTATTGTTTTCGGTGTGGGAATGTAACAAAAAAACAAAAAGTAGTCAAAAAGTTGAATTAAGAATATTTAAACAAAAATTGATACTACTTCCGTTTCCTCCAACTTAAACGGGCTGAAACAAGAATTCTTCTATTAAGAGCGGCAAATCAGGGAGGGGAAAGATGAAGAAGGCGCATTTCAGCGCCTAGCCATAGTCACCCAATGGCCCATTGCGCCCTCATTCGAAAAATTCCTTTCAAAACATATTTAAATTCAACTAAAAGTAGATGCCTAATTGAAATAAAGTAGTAGTAGTATATATATTTTTGAACATTGAATAAATAGTACATTAGCCCGACGTCAATATCCTGTACAATTGACAAAGATAAGTTAAAGTCTCTAACCGAAAATATCATTTTTTTTAGCGGGGCTTTTCTTTTTTTTGCTCAAAATGAACGTTCATGTTTTATATTTCTCGGCAAATCGATTCATTTACAAATTACAACTATCTCTAGAAAGTAATCGTCTTCTTCAAACTTGTATACTATTCGGGGAGTCAAATTTGAACATTATTTTCCCATATGTCAAACCTCTATCTTTACCATCTCTGAGATCGACGCGTTCATACCAACGAACGACGGACGGACGGCGGCGGCGGCGGCGGCGGCGCAAATCGACTCGTTTGATCTGATCGAATATATTACTTTATTGTAAATTTTCCTTCTCTCTTTACATACATTTGCACAACTTCTGTCCCCTTTACCCCATTTTTAATGGGTACAGAGTATAAAAACAGAATTGACTAACGAGAGCGTAAGTAAAAGTCGGTATCTACGACTTCGATAAACTCGTTAGCATTGAAAAACAGTTTAACAGTGCTCCGCCTTGGGGTGACCATCCGAAAAGTATGCAACACTTTTTTAGGGTGGGTGGGGTGTGGCGGGGGCTTGGTTCGTTTTTGCTCATAACTTGAGAACCGTTCATCCGATCTTTATCATTTCTTCGGCAAATCGATTTATTTTGCTAATTACTAACTATCTCTAGAAAGTACGAATCGTCTATCTTCAAAACTGTGGGAGATATAACGTTTTTCCAAATTGCGGGGCGGAAGGGGGCGTGGCCAAAATTTGAAACAAACTGATCTGCGTACAGATAAAAGAAGCATTTGTCCCATACATGTCAAACCTCTATCTCTTACCATCTCTGAGATCGACGCGTTCATACAGACAGACGGACGGACAGACGGACATGGCTAAATCGACTCGGCTGTTGATGCTGATCAAGAATATATATACTTTATAGGGTCGGAGATGTTTCCTTCTCCCTGTTACATACATTTGCACAACTTCATGATCCCCTTTTACCCATTTTTAATGGGTACAGGGTATAAAAATGAACGTAGTTTTCAACTTGGTTTATGAAAACCATCTGTTGAATTGTACCGAATAAATTAGTTAATAGTAACTTAAATTGTAGGTAAATTAGGTTAATTTACTAAAAATCTCCATTATTGATCCTCCAACGATATTTTGTAGCTTCCTGAATAAATGCTGCCAATGCCGCCCAGCTCTCTCCATTTAGGACTCGTTTAGTCTCCTCTGCTGATAAAATGCTTCGATTGAAGTGTAGCAACCGAAACTCTGCTAGTATGGGGCATATTGACAGAAAGTGTTGGATGTCCTCACGTTCTCTCAGATTACAAAGGCTACATTCCAGAGATCCAACTTCCCTGTATGGAGTTGCATCGCACTAATTCGGGAAATGCCCAAATCATCGTTGAAGTAATTCCGATCAAGTTTTTTTTTGTTTCAGCGTAGATAAATTTTTGATTTTGGTCAATTCTTAACTCGGTGTTTTGTTTGGAAATTTGTCTGTTTTTGCTTCAAAAAAAGAAATTGAAAACGATAAACTTGGAAAATATTAGTTTAATGATTTTTGTTGTTTCTTGTTAACATATTTTTTTTCCGATCTGATGGTTTTTTTACATTTTCACACCCGCGATCACGTTTTAGACCATTATTTGAGTTAATATTGATTAAAGAACGTGAGAAAAATTTCGAATATGCTTTTTTGAGTTGACTCTCGCGTCCACTGTCTCTATTTTGTTTAAATAAAGAAAGGAAAATAAAATACCTCTTCCGACCCTCTACATTAATATATATGGACCCTCTTTAGAAGATAATACTTGACGATTGATCGTATTAAATAAATATTTTAAATTTATTTGATTAATGATTAAAATATACTATTAAATTGTGTTTAAAATTACTTCTTAAATATTGCTTTATTACATCATCAAAATCCTTTTTTCGATCGTGCACCCAGATTATACAAAGCTGATTTGTACATTGGTTAACCCCTCGCTAATACTGGTATGGCCTGATTATTATGTTGGAATTTTTTTTTTTTTTTGGGGTTTTGGGTTTTTTTGGTTTTGGTGGGTGGCCTATAAACATTTCCCCTTTCCACTTCGCTTATTTTGCTATGATTTCCGCGTGTGAATGCTGCCAATGCAAGGGGTTCTCCAATTGTATGACACAGTTGCAATCATTTGCCAGTTCTTTCCAGCATTGGTTTCTTCTAAAAGCATCTGTTTCGCTTTATATTAGCTTTTCTTTTTTTTTTCAAAGATAAGTATACAGCGAGGACAGCCCCGTTTCTATGTAAATAACATAATTGGGTGTGTTGAGTGGAAGTCTGAAGACTTTCTTAATAAAGAAGGTTAGAAGACGCTCTACGTCCGGATACCGCAAGTAATAGACCGCACTGCAGCACAAAAAAGTGCATACTTGATACTTGGCTTAACGTTCTCTCTACCCAACAACGCTTTCCATGAGCAGTTGATAGCTATTTTGGACTCTTTCAGTTTCTCCTTGATATGCTCCGTGAAAGACATATTTGCTGACAAGAGAACTCCCAGGTACTTGTATCTTCTGACTATTTCGAGTGGAACACCCTCCATGTTCCAGGTTTCATTTCGAGCTCATCGGCCTCCACCTGCCCAGACGACCATTATCTTCGATTTCTCCGTATTGATTTGCAGACTCCACTGGTAACAGTACTCCGTGACTTTGTTGATCATTTGCTAAAGCATGTGCGGACTGTCGGCCAAAAAACACATGTCGTCGGCATACATCAGCGTCTTAATAGTTTGGCCCGCTATTGTTACTCCTCCGGGCAGGTTCTCAGTGATATCGTCTACATATAATGCGAAGAGTAAAGGACTCAATATGCAGCCCTGTCTGACTCCAGTATTGGTTACAAACCAATCCGAAATTGTGGTTCCATCCCATACTGCTGCACTATTATCTGCATATAGATTTTGTAAAGCATATAAAATTTTAGTGGATAGGCCCAAGTAGCCAAGTTTGTAGAAGAGACTTCTCCGGTTGTAAAAGATATACAACTTTTTACCTTTCTGCAGGAAGGAGTTCGATATGGCAGTAAGAGCGAAAATGCTGTCGATAGTCGAATAGCCTTTTCGAAAGCCAAACTGGCACTCGCTGAGCGCGTCAGAATCCTGTACCCAACTTCTTAAGCGGCTAAGAAGAACTCCTGCAAATATTTTCATTACTACATTTAAATAGGAGATGCCTCTGTAGTTGTTGGCCAGGGTAGGATCTCCTTTTTTGTGTATGGGGATAATAATACTTCGCTTAAAGGAGGGGGAAACGAACCTTTTGTGAAAAGATCATTGTAGGCCATCGTAAGCATCAATGAAACCCGTCGTCGCATATTTGAAGAACTCTGCTACGATCCTATCCTCTCCTGGCGCGTTATTCCTCTTGATAGAGCTTATGGCATCTATTACCTCCGTCGTATTAAAAATTTCTGTCAAGCTCATTCGACTGAATAAGAGGCAGGGGCAAACGATTTGGACCCCTGGGGCTTGTACGTAAAGCAGGTTTGCAAAGTAATTTGCCAGACTTGACACATCTGCACGAATAATTGGCTTTTTGTCTACCACCGTTTAGCTCCCGCAATAATGCCCAGTAGCTTTTGCTATCTTTCGTGGTACCAATTAAATAAATTATAATCAAATATAAGTACATATATATAAGTAGTTTGTTGAATTTGGATGCCCACCTTTGCTACTTATAAATCTGTAGGCCCTACTGTCTGACAGACTTACTTCTTATCAACCCACAGCCAAAACTGCTTATCTAAGAATTGGTATAGACCTTTGTTTAGATATGCATGCGCGCACTAAGAAAGAAAATTTAGAAAATTTCACCGCGAAGTAGGTGAAAATGCCAAAGAAAAGTTTGTATGGGGCACATACAGGCTGTAGCGCTCAGAAACTCGTGTGGACTTAGCTGTTTTGCTAAGAGCGCTAAAGAGAGTGAACATAAGAGGTATCACACTCACACAAATTAGGGTTGTGTGCATTACAAATATGCCATGACTCTCTGAGACAGATGACAGCTGCTACATGTGTTAGAATGAGAGGGGAGAGGAAAGAGAAAGCGGTGGAAGATGGAAAGGAGGGTGGGGAAAGAGTGGTGAGCGGGTGAAGAGGGGGTGGGGAAAAAACGGGAATGCCAATTTGAATTGAAATATAATTGAAGAGTGTTGATGCTACTCTGAAATGCACATTCTTCATATAATATGGCGAGAACCGAAATTCACTATGTGTTCGTGCGGGAGAGGTATGTTTTCAGCATACTAACATAAAATTCCGGAATTTTCAAGCGCCTAGAAAATTTCGTTGGGTCCTTTAGGACGGGAAACAACACAATTTCTTAAATTTCTTGAAAAGCTAGTGAAGAATTTATGGTTGCGCTGCTTTGCCTACAATGCCGCCGAGTAAAATGATCTTCGTGTCAGCTGCTACACATACACAAAAGCAATAGCCAAATGTGAATGTGTTTTTTGCCGACCCCTGTTTTAGATCAGCGTGGACCAAAAACCCCTTTTGACTAAATTTGTGCAATTGCAAGTTTTATAGTTTTTTTTTAAACTTTGATGTTAAAAGAAATATTCACAGTTTGATTGAAATCATTTGTCAAACAACAACAAACACACATTAACTGCCAAGTGCTAATTGTGTGCTTTATTAGTAGTCTTTCAACTATTTAAATTCACTTTTGATATCTGATCCATTTTGTGGCCCCGAAAAATGTACCTTTCGCTCCCCACCCACTCACATTGCTGTTGTTGTTATTGTATTCATGTGGCCATTTCCTGCTGTCGCGACGCCATTTTTGCAGTCATTTGACTCGCCCGAAATGATTTTTAATAATAAAGCCAACTAAAATGTAATTAAACTTAATTTATGCGCTAATGAAGAAATTTTCATAAAAACAAAAACCAAAAATTAACAAATAGACACGAGAAATGAAATGAAATGAAATGAATATAACGAGCCGGGGCCCAGACCAGGCCGGGAATGGCTCTGAGAATGGGGATCGGGCCAACGGGCAACGGGCAACGGACGTGTGTGCATTCATTAGCATGTATTTTTTTTTTTTTTTGGGTGACAAAAGTTTCCGGTTCGCCACGGCTATGAACTAATGGGCGATCCGTGTGACTACCGACCAAAAATCACCTAACAAAAGACATTTTAATTGAAATTTAAGTTAATTAGTGTGCTGTCCAGTTTACGCTTGGAGAAGGTTGCCTACAGCTCTCACTCTAATGAGACGCCGCTTGCTGTTATTGTTTCAAAAACCGCAAGTACCAGATTTATGGATTTCATTGCTCTCTCCCTCTGTGTGTGTGCTTTTCTAATGGCATAAAGTGTCATTAGATAAAGTTTATGACTCAATTATCGTTAGAGGTTGACAAGTTTTTTCGTCATTGAATATGACGGGTTGTGGGGCGTGTCTGGAGAGAATTTATTGCACTTGTAGGTGGCTTTTGGAAAGTTGAATTTATTTCATTTTTTTTTACGAATTTCATTAAAATTAGTTGACAAAACAATGGGACAACGAATTATGTAACCTGTTTATAGAGAAGTACCGTCGAGTTAGTCAATGGAAATGATTTATGCTTAGAGAAGCGACAAACAAAACTATGTGACAATCTGGAAAGCCTAATAAAAATACTTATAAAACGTTGGGAATATGAAGAAAACTCAAACTAGATCAGAAATTTATAATCACAATTGACTTTGTATCAAAATCAAATAGGTTTTTTTTTTGTATCAATATAAACTGATATTTTGGGTATTAATTTGAAACTTAGAATATCAATTTGATAAGCAGAAGTATTAATTTGAAACTAAAATATGTTTAATATCAACAAATGTTGATATGTAGTTAATGTTAATCATGTCTTTATCAGTACTTAGTTGAAATTAAATGCTATGAATGATGCAGAAATATTGGCGGTATTGTGTAGGGGAGAGTCTCCGGTTGTGGACACCCCAGTCTATTTTTTGACAGGTAATGTCAAACTTGTAGTTTTACAGTACACATAATCTGATCCAATACCGAAGTGTAAACCCGCATTCGGTTTCTTGCTGTGAGCAAATAAAAAAAAAGTCGTGAAAATTTTTCCGAGTTTCTATTTATTTAAATTTTCGCATTGCGTTAAATCGAAGCAAAACATTGAAAAGAGGTGAGTATTATACTTTGTTATTTAGTGCATTAAGTGCACTTTGTGATGTGATATCAAGTTTCAGTGAAATGTTTGTGTCGTGTAAATTTGCTGAACAAAAAAAATGGCTACCATTTCCAAGAATGGACACACTTTTGCACCGGTTGTGGACACCCTCGTTTTTTGTGTTTAAAGCGTGTGTTTGGCCATAAAACTGTCAAATATCGTTGTTCATGTTAGTGTAACATAATTTAACAGCATTTTTGTGAATTTTTGTGCATTTTTAGCCATGTCAACACCAAAAAAATCCTCCGATTCAACAAAAATCAATTTAAATGGGCTGTTCGATGCCATTAAGCAATGCCTCATCGATACCAAACCATCCACCTTTCACGAGCGTGCCTCTTCGGCAGCTGCTGATATCAGCGCCGTATCATCGTTTGGATCGAAATTGGGCCGGTGCAAGGAACTTCTCCGAATTTAAAAGCCATCGAATCGCGGTCGCAAGCCAATGCAAACCACTGTGCTAACTTCTCCGGAAAGCGTCGAGGTTTTGCGCGAGAAGGCAAAAATATCAGCTGAGCGCGCAGCCAAGCGTGATTCTGAGTCACACCAGAAGAAGACCCCCAGAAACGTGGCCGGCCAGGAAAACGACAGGCAACACCACCAGCCAAGCCGTAAGCCAAACGCGAAGCCAAGAAGAAGGCGTCTTTGTCATCGGAGGAAGACGAAGATGTCGACTTCTGTTTGATTTGTTTGGCTCTCTTGCCAAAAAAAAAAACTGACCGCTGCAAATTCAATCCATTGCGATGTTTGCGATCGTCCTGTGCATTTCAAGTGCGCTGGCATGACGGCCATTTAAAAATGCAAAAATTTCGAATCATAATTTTGTTTTTTTGCCACTGAAAGCCATTATACCCTTGCAAAGGGTTTATAATTTTGCCCAGAAGTTTTGCAACGCATAAAATATTCATTTCCGACCCTATAAACTTATATATTCTTGATCAGGGTGACGAGCTGAGTCGATTATTTTTGTTGTGTTGTTGTCCGTCTGTCCCGTCTGTCTTCTGTTTCTACGCAAACTAGTCTCTCAGTTTTAAAGCTATCGAGCTGAAACTTTGCACAGAGTCTTCTTTTTTTACTGCACACTGCTAATATGTCGAACCGACCGGATCGGATGACTATATCTTATAGCTGCCATAGGAACTATCGGTCGAAAAGTGGGTTTTTATGAGAAAATTTTTTGTTTTTAAAGCTAACGTCTCCCACTTCAGCGATTATTAATATTATACGCTTTTACACAGATTTGGAAGTTTTATCTCAAAATCGGATGACTATGTCTTATAGCTGCCATAGGAACTATCGGTCGAAAAGTGGTTTTTATGAAAAATTTTTTTGTTTTAATGTTAATTACGTTTTTTTTCTCAAATCGGCCTGACCTTATAGCTGCCATTGGAACTATCGGTCGAAAAGTGGGTCTTTGTGAGAAAAATTTTTTTGTTGTTAATGTTAATCGTGTCTCACTTCAGCAATTATTAATATTATGCGCTTTTACAAAGATTTGGAATTTTGGTCAAAATCGGATGACTAAAACAATGGGTTACTTCAGAGGAAAATTGCTCGTAAGTCTCTAGCTTTACAATGATGTTCATATCACCGCATAATGTTGACTTGGAAAAAAGTTTTTAATGAAAAACGCAAGTATGTACACAAACAGAGACTCTCCCCTACTATTTTGTGTAAAATTTTCATATTGATATCTCCTTTACTTTCAATATGAGAAGAGAATATGTCGCAATATAATTTAAATGACAAATGCAACTCATTTAACAGACCATATACCAAACCGCTATGCTGCTGTGGCTGTTTCAGCGCTTTGCAAGATGACGTACAGTGCCAGAGGTATGAAATGCGTAAAACTCTACATGTTTTGGTTCCAGCATGAGGCACATCATTACAGTGACATCTAAGTAAACAACATCTTCTTAGACATGGAGCATGCAGAGTAAGAGAACAATGTTTCCCATAGTGAGGTATCCACACTTGACGATTTACCAGAAGATATGCAGGTGCGCCACCCCATTTATTCAAATAAATGTAAAAAACGAGAAGGCCAAGCTTACTTCGTCTGTGCCGAAGTTTTTATACCCTTGCAAATGTTTTGAAATATCAGAGTTTAAGAACTCTAGCAATAAAATCAATAATTTTTCTAACTAAAACCATTTTCCGGACGAAGGTTCCTATGACAGCTACAAGATATACTCGTCCAATTTTGACCAAAATTTGCTAGTCTGTGCAAAGCATATAATTATTGTAGTATATATTTTGGACACTAACATTAAAAACAAAATAGTTTTTTAAACTTTTTCCGACCAATAGTTCCCATAACAGCTATTAGATTTGAACCAAAACTTGCAAATCTGTGTGAAAGCATATAATATTAATAAACGCTGAAGTTGGGAGACGTTAACATTAATAACAAAAATGCTTTTCTCACTAAAACCCCCTTTTCGACCTATAGTTCCTATGGCAGCTATAAGATATAGTCATCCGATCCGGTCGGTTCCGACATGTTAGATGAGTGCAGTAAAAAAAGGCTCTGTGCAAAGTTTTAGCTTGATAGCTTTAAAACTGGGAGACTAGTTGGCGTAGAAACAGACACAAAGACGGAAAAAGCTCAATCGACTCAGCTCGTCGCCCTGATCAAGAATATATATAGTTCATAGGGTCGGAAATAAATATTTCTATGCGTTGCAAACTTCTAGGCAAAATTATAATACCCTTTGCAAGGGTATAAAAAAATCTGTTCAGCTGTTGACGAGGTGACAGGGATGGTCGTTGCAACAATATTGCAACATTCGGTAAAAAATTATTGAATTTCTGAAGCTGTAGTGCCTCGAGTGCATTCTGGACTTTTTTCAGCTCTGAGTTCTCACAAATCTTGTGCCACATAATAAATTAATTTGTCAGCTCGGTTTCGGTGCAATTATTCAGGTCTTCTTTATAAATTTTTGCAGCTTCTACAATGTGTTGAACTGTGTGCTTGGTACGATGTGCTGGAATCAAACCCTCTAGAGCCAGAATGTCAAGAAATTTTCGTTGGAATCTCAAACCTTGTTCCATCGCACATTGAAAGTGTACAATGTGAGAAAAATTACCGAAGTTAGCCGAAAAGAGTCATATTCTTGGTGCGTATGTTGTTGCGGAATTTCGGAACGAGGAATATTCAACTCAATACACATTTCTACACGAAAGATACTTCATTTTTTCTTCTTTCAAGTAACAATTCAATCACATCGGTGACTTGAGGTCAGGCTGAAGATGTCTGAAGTTCTGGGGTCTGTAGAGTCCTACTACGCGTCTGAATTGCAGCATTGATGGTAGTAAAAACTTGCAAAGAGATCTGAAACCCAGGTTATTCAATGGTGATGTCTTGCCTTCTCTTTAATTCTTAAGCATTTTTAATGCTCCAATATGTATAGCTGAGTTCTCCAGCCGAACACACTCAGCAATTCACACCGAATGCTTGCTGAAGTCATTCATCACTGTGTGTTAGAAAGAGAGACAGTCGCATTTTCGCGCTCTCTTCTTGGGGAACCCTGATGTGAGAAGCAACTCAGCGATTGCTGAGTAGAACGCTTGCTCAGTGACGCAAGGTGAAGAGTAGATTTTTCTCTGCCTGTATTCTGTATAGATATGTTGAATTTTGTATCTGCTCCGATAGATATCAATATTTAGAGGGATTTGATGGGAAGCGATTCGAATGAATCATCAGCAAACTGTTGCCACGTCTAGAGTCTCGGTTAATCAAAATTAATTCAAATATTCAACCCGATTTTCAACGATCGGTCGTTATATTTTAACCCAAATTCAAAAACTTTACGTTTGTAATTACTTGTTACGGCTGATGACTTTTGGAACAATCAAGTATTTGCAGCTTTTTCTGAAATCCTTGATTACTAGAAATATATTGGCTGTTTGCATATATTTGGAAAATTAAGATATTTGGACTCTGAGGGGGAGCTTCAGCCCCCAGAATGATTCTTTTGATATAATCAAGGCAAATCCAGTATGACTTTTATTTTGTAAGTTTTTTTATATAGCTGTTTAAATTGTTTAATATTTGGTCACACTGCTAACGAAATCTATATCAAATTAGTGCACAAAAAGTGTTGTTTTTGTCATCTAATTTAGATTTGCTTTCACAAAATCTGGGAAGGAATACCGCTTTTGTTTTGTTTGACAGTATTTTTTTTGGTATAATCTGCAGTTTATCTGGTCACATAGAAATTGAAAACAGAATCAAAATCACTTGCAGTAATACCCCTAGTATCAAATCAATACTACAAATGTGTCAATCTGATACAAGTCAGTATCAATTTGATATTTTCGAAATATAATTTTAATACAATAGTTTCAAATTGATGACTAAATAGTTTCATTTTGAATAACTAACCCTTTTTTATGGCCTCAATCTACAGTTTTTCATTCATGAAAATGAATGAAACATGCCACGCACACAGTGGGGCGCCTCAGGCCATGCAACAACAACAACAACAACGGCGACTACGACGACGGCGTCAACGATGCAGCTACTGTAAATGCGTTTAGCCGTTGTTCCTGTTTCTCTAGCTAATTATCAACACTCGCACATTTGAAGAGACTGAAATAGGAACAGGGACAGGACAGGGTTAAGAACTTTTAACTCTCGCTCGACGCATTTCCGGTAAAGGTTCGTGGACTTTGCGCAGGCGCGCTAATGAACTTTTAAGCGCTGCAATAGCAAGGACGCATACCTAGGGACAGGTGTAATTTAATTATGCAAGCTCAAGCCAAAAGAGAGCGACCAGAGCGGGTGTCCAGTTTTGTATTGTTGGCGTGTTCATTAAACAAAGTGCAGCAAACGAGAACGGGGAAGGCAGCGCGTCCAATTTTAATGACACATAAAATTGGTCACTTATGCTGGCCGCAATGAAAACAAAACTGGCCAGGACATGACAGGACAAACACACACACGGAAAGAGAGAGAGAAAGAACTTTGAGCTACCTAGCAAAAATGCACATGTTCTGAATACTGCGTTTTTACACTGAGCAAAAAAAATGGTTAAAAATATGTAATAACTGAGATAATTTCATCAACATTTACACGGATGATGCCAAATTGGAAGGGAACAACTACTTAACACTTATAATGCCAAGACACTCACAGAATGTCGTCTTATCTTACCTTATCCATCGTCTGAATAAAGCAAAATTGAGTAAAACCATTGAGACAGGGCACTGCCATACAGCTACTCCCGAAGAAGAGCAGAATAGAGTTGCACTTCTTCTTCTTCTTTATTGGCCATCACAACTGTTTGACGGTCGATTCTGCTCCGTGCGAGCTGGCACCAGTTGGTCACACCAAGCTTGGCAATGTCTTCCCGCACCTGGTCTTCCCATCTTTGTTGCACTTGGCCTCATATTAACTTATTATAAAGAAGGGTCACTCTTGCCTTTCACACAGGCTCGAATAGGTGAGCAAGTAAATCTTCTAAAGTCTTTCGTGCTCGTCCTCTCCATTTGTGCAGGCCCTATTATAAAGAAAGAATCCTTCGAGCATTCTTCTGCGCAAAAGTACAGAGAGCATTTTCCTTCTGGTGGGGGCTCTTACAGGCCAGCATGCCTTGGCGTCACCCACAACGACTTATGTAGAAACTAAAGATGTGAGAAAGAGACGGACCTATCACCGCACCTTCTATGTCACTATCTATCTTCTGTGTATACAATATTGCTTTGCGGCAGCGACGACACTGACTGTGTACAAGGGTGTCCCAAAAAAAAATTAATTTTTTCGCACCGGCATTTTCTGAAAGCTTATGGAGTAAAGTATTATTGAGATTTTTTCAGATTTTTCGAAAGACGTTTAGAGGTCGCACAAATCGAGTTTCCCCCAAAAATGGGGTTTTCCGTATTGAATTCGATTTTTTACTTATAACATGGTAAAAACCCCACAATTTTCTTAGTTTTAAAATCAACATTTTAAAGAAAAATGTCTTAATTTTACTTTTATGAGCATAAACCATGAATTTTGGCTTTGCATTTGCTTGTTTAGGTACCAAATATTACATTGCTCTTACCGTTTCAGAGTTATCCTATTTTAAAGCTTTGTACCCATTGCATGACTCTAATAATATTAAAAGATGTTTGCCAGTTGTGCATCGGATTTGCTTTAAACTTTGAATTATGATATTTTTTCGAGCTGTGTTTTCAGATTCACCACGGATGCTTTGCTTCGCGTTTTATAGGAAATTTTGTATTAGCGATATCGTCTGAACAACATTTACTATTTGGGTATTACAAGCTTCCGAAAAATTATACAGTAAATCATATGAGTAAAATTTATCATTGCCATCAAGAAAAAGAAAAATTTTAATAAAAATTGGCTTTGATGGACAATCCGTGGTACGCCAAGATGCCCTGAACTAAAGTATGATCTGTTTTTCTGGTGCTTATGAAGCACTTTACTAATAATATTCATTTTCTAATTTTGGTGAAGCTTGTTTTACCCTAATTTTTGTCAATGTTGCTGGTATAAATTTGATCTCAACTTGTTTAAAAATGTACCAGCATGTTAAAATATTTTATACAGTCTTAAATTGGCATCCTTTTTGCTGATAAATTACAGAATTTTCGAAAAATTTTCAAAAATTAAAAAAAAATTATTTTTTTCTTAAATCATGGATAACAACAAGTAAAATGAGTAAAGTTTTGCTCTAAAAGCTGAAAAAAGCTTAATTGGCTGCTATTTTGGTGAAAAACTTGAGTATCTAATAAACAATGACAACAAAAAAGTCAATTTTTTTGGAAATTCACACTTTTGCGGCCGTTTTTGAGGATGTAGAAGTATTCAGATTGTAAAACTTTGTTCAGCAGAGTTGTTTGGTATCTCAAAAGCTTCTTTTTTGTCAAAGAAAGTATGCGAAAAATTCTGATTTTTTTAAAGTTATACTCGAAAAAGTAAAAAAATACGTTTTTGAAAAAAAGTTTTTTAAGAAATACTACCGGAAAACATGAATTTTTAAAAATCTTTGTATGAAGAATTTATTCTGCGGACTGTCAGCTACAACTTTGCCGAAGACAGTTTGCAGCTATCACTAAAACTGAATGAGCTGTTTGCCCAAAACTAATGACACCTTTTTTTGGTTGGCACACCCAATTTCAAAAACTTTGAGGGTCCATAAAAAAAGGTGCTTCCAATCTAGCCAAACGCTGATAGGGATTTACTCAGTTCGGGTAGCACTATCGATTCCGCATAGTGGTGCTTGGTAGTTTTGAAAAAAGTTGAAATTTGTCGCACAGTGTTATTAGATCTGGTTTATGGCCTATATGAATTGATTTGTGGGTGTGTCTAAGAATGATACTCCAACTCGCGGTATTTTGGCTGTCGAGTACCATTTCTTTTGGTTATGTAATAGCTCTTTATACCATCATAAGAAACGATTTTAATGAAAATCTACAGTGCGCTTTTAAAGAATTTCAAAAATGAAGGTTTACCTTCTTCGGGAGGTACCTTAATCGATTGCATGATTGAATTGAATTTTTTATTTTTCGTTCCCAATGATCCTATCCGCATTTGCTGAATTTTAGAGAATTTTATCTTAAACCTTTAAAATCTAAGTTAAAATTGTTGTTGTTGTGTGTTGTCAGTACAAAAGTACCCGTAAAACGCGAACCGAGGCTTCATTTGAAAAACTGGGTATGAGGTGATGCGTACAGAGGTCCCTTTTGTCATAATTAAACGGTCTTATGTCGGGGTTTTTTTAGTATTTGTACTGTGTTGCATGAATTCTCCGCAAAAGAAAAAAATAGCATGAATATTAGACTAACTAACTAAGCAGGAAAAATTAACAGTAAATGCGAAAAATATCATAATTTAAAGTTTAAAGCAAATCCGATGCAAAACTGGCATCTTTCATCATCTACATCATCAACATCTTTTAATATTATTTGTTTCATGCAATGGGTACAAAGCTTTAAAATAGTATAACTTTTTCTTTAAAATGTTGATTTTAAAACTAAGAAAAATTGTGGTACCTATTTACCAAGTTATAAGCAAAAATCGAAATCAATCCGGAAAAATTTTTAAAATTGGGACATTTACGTCTTTCGTAAAATGTTGAAAAAATTTAACAGAATGTTACTCAAAAAATGTGGTCAACTCTTTCTAGTTAGAGTCTGAAGTAGCCAAAATAAAGGTCCCGTCTCAAAGCCGTCTGGTGTTAATGAAAAATGTGGTAAAGGGTGATCCATTAAGAGGTTTTTTTGTAATGATTGTTAGACAAATCATCAAGGAAAGACTCACACTCCAACAACGTCTCCAATGGGCTCTGCAAAAGCTCAGTGAAGATCCGCTGTTTTCGCTCCGACATTGGTTTTGTGACGAGTCACATTTCTGGTTGGGCTGATGAGCAACCCAAAGAGAATCTCAAACTACCATTACATCCACAAAAATTTTATTTTGCTACCAAAACCAAGGCCGTTGAAGTCAAAAGTTTTGTGAGATATTTTTATTTGGAATTTTTTGTTTTGGCAGTGTCTTTGTTGAGGTGTATACTAAGCATAAGAAGCTGGAAACGCCGTTTCCGTCAATTACAACTGCTCCAGAGCCATGTTGTCCAACTATGTTATGGCCTCTAATAGACGATATTATTGTTGACGATCTTTGGATTCAACAGGATGGTGCCACGTGCCATACAAGCCGATTAACAATCGATATCTTGTGAACCAAATTGTATAATCCAACAATCAGTAAATTGACAATCACCTTTTGCAACAAGATCGATCTGGCTTAGACATTGGCAACTCTATAAGTTTGCAAAAAATGTATCAAAAATAAAATATGGTTGTCCAACTAGTATGCTAAGACGAATTATGTTGGCGACTTTGACAACAGGAGGTGCCACGCCAAGCCCATCAAAACGATACTTGTGACCCAAATGTATAATCCAATAATCAAATTACAATCACCTTTCAACAAGATCGATCTGTTAGAGATTGGCAACTCTATAAGTATTAAAGACAGCGCCGTTTGATACAGATCAAATATAATTATGTTTTCTAAGTTAATAGTTTTTATGCGCGTTACACATAAAGTAAAAAGGGTATACTAAAGTCGTGCAAATGTATGTAACAGGCAGAAAGACACATTATGAGGTATATTTAAGAGATCAACGATTGTTAAATATTTTTCCGTTATAAACTGAATTTGAATCTGTTCAAAATTATTTTAAATCGGTTTCTAGATAAGCTAAAACGTGACCAAAAAGTGTTCTAAAGTGACAGATATTCTTAGGAATCTTGTGAAATAATTTTATCAATTTAATTTGTAGAATATTTATATAGTGTGTTATAAATTTTGATAGATTTTAAAACTTTGAGATTGTTAGTCTAAAATGGAACGATATTATTTTAAATTTTCAAAAGAGTTCTTTGTATTTGGTATATTCTGGTTTAAGAACTGTGAAACTATTGGAAAAAGAATTGATTTATAAACTATTGGCACGATAAGCAACGTCTGGCAACGCTGCCAAGACAAACTTTTAAAGTTATAGAACAAAAGAGAAGTGATTGAATAGTTCTTGGAACTGCTGTATGGATCACCAGTTACTATAAAGCAGAGTCCGCCACGTTCATATCTTCTGTGTATACAAGAGCCCTCTGCGGCAGCGACGTCTCTCTTTTGCAATAACAAACAAGTGCTCAACGCGTGTTTTGACGATCCCCCTGCTATAAAGTAATAAGCAAATAGACCAACATTTTCGAATCAATTGAAAAAATATTCTCTCAGTGTAGCGAGCGTTTTTTTTTTCTTCTTTTCTTTCTGTGGCGTCATTGTCCTTGTTCTGGCTGGTGTTTGTGGCTGGATAGGCCGGGGACAGGGGCTGGCTAGATAAACACAGACGTGTCCTTAAAAGCCGCTTAGCGCACTTGGACTCGAGCGCTCTAGGCATACCACTCGCTGGGGTAGTCACATGTAATGTGAACCTGTTACCGGTCAAAATGACCGCACATGTTTTTGGGCCTTTTTCAGGTGTTGTTTGGTTTTGTTTTCCTTCTCCAGGTTCTTGTCCTCGTCCACGTCCACGTCCTTTTTGTGGCTGCGCGACAGGCGTTAAAATCATGTATCGCTGACTCGTTTAATTACAGTTACACGTAACAGCGCGCCCTTGCCGGCGAGGGGCGGGGTACAAATAGATTTCCGTTACGAATTGGAGGGCGGGAGATTAATCCATTCGCTGATCTTGGAAATTCTTTTGGTTTTGTACAAAATTGTGAAATTATTAAAGCATTAAACGGGCAAAAATTAATTAAAAAATAATCAACTTCACGTGTGAGTGCAAGATAGCGTGACAGCAAATCACATTTAATAATAGCCCCATCGCATTCCATTTGTTTAGTTTGACTTCTTTTTGTTGCTGTTGTTGTTGTTGCGAAGAGAATCCGACGGCGCTGCGCTCCTGGTCTACGCCCAGCTTGTTGCATGGCCGCAAAAATTAATTGCACTTAAATTGTCACTGGCAACGGCCAACGCCAGCAGCAACAACTTTGTTGGCATTGTTGTTTGTGTGCTTTATCATTTCATTAGAGTCGCCTGTTTAAATGCAACTAATTAATGGTAATGGCTGCATTTTGCATTTTGCATGGCCTCGGCGGCAACAATCAGTTGCTTTTTCATCGCTCGCTTGTTTGTTTGTTGGTTTGTTTGTTGATTTTCGGTTTTATCGATTTTATTTCTCCCCATTTTGAACATGAAACATTTTTGTAAAATGGCAACAAAGTGAGCAAAATGTATGAGCCAATTAAATAAACTCATTAAAAGGGAAATTGTATTTTATGTACAGTTTATAATTCGAGGAAGGGGGAAGCACACTGCATCGAGAAACGGACAAAAAATTCAAAAATTTGAATGTGAATTTGAAGAAGGAAGTTGGGCTGGCAAATTATTGGGTTTTTCTGTTGGTTGGTTGGTTTTCTTCTTTCTGAAATAATTATACAAATTTAAACTCTTAACCCGTTCCCCGTCTCCCAAAAGCTCTCAGCTTGCAAAAATCCAAACGGCTCAGCGCGCATTCGTTGTTGTTATCCGCGTATACAGTTCTCACGCATAGCTTATGTCTAAGCGTAGTGCAACAACAACTTCATATGTGTTCCCTCTTCTCTTTCTCTTCTATGACTCTTGAAAATTTGAACGCAACAACAAATAAGTGTTTGACGTCTTCTTCAATATAGAATTTGTTGTTGGGAGACGAACGATTTCGTATGTATCAGGCAAGCACACACACATCTTCTTCTAGTAACAATCCCGTGTGAAACATAAGGCATCAACCACTCTCTCTTCCAACGAACTCTGTTGTTGGCCGCCGCTTTGAGTTCTTTTCAGCTCTTCCCGATGTTTTCCGCTTCTCTACCGATGGTCCACACACATTAGCAGGCATTAATCGGTTTTCTCTTTCTAGTTTCTTCATTTGTATTGGTGTCTACGCGGCCGTAAGCTGGCTGTGTGCCTTAGAACGGCAAGGTCATGGGTTCAAAACCCAGTACTGGCATAAATCTATATATCATAGGATTTTTTAGCTAAAGCTTTTTAGAAAACTGTAAAAGGCTTGATAAGTTGAAAAATAATAAATCTTGTTTTCTTTTCAATTTTTTCCGATTGCAAGCTTATTGAAAAAGATTTAATGTGATTTAAATGTAGATGTCTAGATGTACGCTGAAGACATCGTATAGAGATAGGAGAGAGAAAACTTAACTTTACTTGAGCTATGCATGAATGCCTATACGCGCGGCTATCGCTCTACGCATAACAACAACACAAGTTGTAGTTTTGTACTGCTCATTTGAAGCTTCTTGAACCGTTTTTAGACATTACTCAGTCGAAACTTACACAATTATACAAAAGGGAGTCTTTGGCACATTAAGCTTTCTTCATCGTCTAAATCCCGATATAGAAATATCATTAATTTATAACAGTGTCCGGCACCGTTTAAGTTGCTGTGTATACAAGTAGCGACGTCCATCCTCTGTAGCAGCGGCGTCGATACACAGACACTATAGAGCTACACTGCTCTTTTGGCAATAACAAACATGTGCTAACTGAGAGCGCTCTCGGTTCTGAACGCACATGAACAAAATAAGCATGTGTGTTTTGCGGACACTGATTTATAACCAACCAAATTCCAACCGAATTTCAATTCTTAGGTGCCACAGAAATTTCTATTGGTTGTTTTCAAACCTCCCGTGTTTGGTTAGGAGATTTAGCAAAGCTCTTTTTGCACTAGCGCCCTGTGTCGATGGTGGCGCCATCTACTTGAAAGGCAGCGGATTGAGGGCTGCAAGTTATACCTCATGTTTGGCGACAACAAATTTTTAAAATTTTGCAATATATTTTTGGAGAATATGACTTAAATTTGAAATATAATTTAAAAAACGCATCATATAACATGTAACACAATCAAAACATTTCAGTTAAACATCAAATTATTCCATAACTAAAAAAGCGGACATTTTTTGACGAGAGATTCAGCCCTGTTTTAAGAGATGGAACTTCAATTGGAACATCTGGTGTTCTATCTAGATTTTCTAATAAGAAAATGAAGCCTCTCGAAGTTCTGTGGCACCGACGATTTTTTCGAGAGATTTACAAACCAACCGTCGGCATCATCTCTAGAGATTTCTGTGGCACCCCCGTATATAGGCATTTCCATATCGTCGAACGGGACAATCGTAGGCATTTAAATTTAAAAAAAAAAAAGTCAAAATAAAGCGGATTTTTATTTTCACATTAGGCTTAACTTATAGCTCTTCGATAGCAATTGGTGCAAAGATTGATTTTGGAAAAATTTTTGTTTTCAAGATAGTCGCAAAAAAAATCGTGACACTCGTACTGGACTAAAACAGAAGTGGTTTTCGCGGGAAACCATTCAAATGCCGATTTCAGCGAATCCTTAGGCAATATATTAATGCAATAAATTTTAGAATGTAGTGCAATGATGTCCCTTTAAAATGGTTTTAATTTCACCCAAAAATAATTTAATGCAAAGCAAAAACTTACAGATCATTGCATTACCATAGTTTGTCATGGTTTCTTATGCATTCATGTATACCCTTTGTACCATCAGAAAGATTTTAAATAGCGAAAGTATATATAATCTCTACACCCAAAAAAAAGTTCTCATCAAAATGACACAATTTAGACATCAATTTGAAACTATTGAGTATCGAATTCTCTCTAATACTCCAAGTATCAAATTGATATCTTCGAAAGTATTAACATAATATTTCGAGGATTTCAAATTGATACTAACGTGTATCAGGTTGACACTTTATTGTATTAATTTTTTTGTTCCAATTTGACACTAGGTCTTTATTAATTGGATTATTCAACTATCAAACTTTTTGTTTCATTATGATACTAGCTTTTTTAATTTAATATTATTTCTTATCAAGTTTGTAGTATAAATTCAGTTCATTATAAACTGCCATTAAAACATAATATTTTATAAAAAATTTAATTATTTCAAACTCCTTCCAAATGTAATTTATTTATACTAATAAAGTGAATTCGTCAAGTGAGGACACCTCACTAAGGGGAAACATTGGTCTCTCACTGCCTCGCGTCCAGCAAATGTTGCTTAATTAGAAGTCACTATATTGTTGTGCCTCTTGGTGGAGCCCGTACATCAGAGTTCCCCAGCCATAGACCCCGGGGCACGAACATATTCCCCAATTCACACCGAATGCTTACGCCTTCAGAGACCTTGAGTAAAAAAGAAAAACGCCTGTTTTGCAGCTTTCTTGGTTTCGAACCTCTCGCATTGCACGTTGTCTTGCAAAGCGCTGAAACAGCCACAGCAGCATTGTGGCTTGTTATGTGTCCTGTCTAAAGAGTTACATTTGTTATTTACATATGTCTGCAAAAAACGACGACAACAACATTAATACTCAGCTGTAAATCTGCTCCGTGTAAATATGCTTCATTTGAAATCCATTTATTTATCTTCTTCTGGAAAACATTCCTCCATAGCCTTTACTTTTAACTTAGTACAGAATTGTTTGCATAAAAAATTAAATCCACTAAATGTGACATGTCAAGCATCGCCAGCTGCGATGTTCGGCATGCTTCATTCTTGCATTCTTTGAATTTTCGAACTAAAAAAACTGATTAGTTTCAAATTAATACTTCTGCGCATCAAATTAATATTCTTAGTTTCAATGTAATACTTTCTAGGCTTACATTGATACAAATAAAATGATACTAGTTTCAGTTTCAATTTGAGACACGTGTTTCAAATTGATATTGATAGAAATTTTTTTGGGTGTTCCTATACAGAACATTCTTTCGAATCGACGACTATCTGTGTGAGTGTGTGTAAAAGTAAACAATGCCAGCAACACGTAGGGGTGGCTATTTGGGCCAGCGAACGAATGCAGCAACGCATATGTCGGTCCTTCGTCTCTCATTCAAGTATGAGCCAGATATTGATTATTTCGCTGATCCGAATGTCCCAATTGTCATGCGCTCAAATTGGGACTTGAACCATTGAACGGCTTGCCCATCGGCATGGATCCAGATTAAAACCTGTTTCTGAAGAGCATTCGTAGATTTAATTCATACTTTTATATGACTTCGTTCGGAGTAATAGAAATAATGCACAATACAGCTGCAAACCTTTAAAATCAAAGGCCAAGTATACCATAAAGTAGGCCCATTGCTGCCCATGCCAAACAAACCACATACATTCTTACAAATCTACTTTATGGGCGCTGAGGACGTCAATTATGTGGATGCACGTTGCGGCTACAATATGCTCAAATCGCCTAACGCCAGGCGCACGTCGGCTAGCTGGACTCCCTTTTGAATGAGCACAATGAATTATTGAAATTGTTTAAACCACACATGCGCGAATTGCAAAGTGACAAACACGCTATTCTGCTCAATTCTGATAAAACATCAGCTGCTTTTTTCTACACAACAGCACGTGCGTTAGGCGAATCGATTTATTTTATTTAACAACCGAAATATTCAGCAAAATACTTACTAGAAACTATTTATTTGGCAGAACAACGTTTGCCGGGTCAGCTAGTAATATTATAATATACATAGCAAAGTGTTAAGCCAAATCATTTTTTCCGATTTCGTCATATACTCAATATGAAAGTGAAATATGTCCCAAAAGATAGGCTGATTATTTTTTTAGATTCAAAGAATGCATGAATAAATAAGAAAGAGTCGGGACACCCCAAATGCGAATTCACGCAAAAATAGGAGTTAGACAATCCACGAACGCCTGTGGGGAAGTCGTCCAGTCAACCACTTCCGCGGACAAACTTTTATCGCTGAAAATTCGCACAGAGGCCATTGCCAATAAACTACTCCCAAGGGAACAAACCAACCCCACATAAACCACCACCCCCAAGACCCCCACACCCCACTCACCCAGCCCTCGCGTCGAGACCCGCTTGGCACTGAAGCAGATGTTTGCAATTAAAACATATGAGTGTGTGTCTCTTTTTCCCTCTCGGTTTTTTTTGTAAAGGGTGGTTACTGTTTTTGTTGTTGGTGCTCCCAAACTTAAATTTCGTGACCACCCTGGTATAAAAACATTGTTCCCAATATCTACATAAATTATCATTTAGCTAATAGAAATTCCATTATCTTATTTACTTTCGTTTTCGTTATACTATAACTGTTGTCAAAAATACTTGAACATATATTATTTTTTAAGTGTTATTGAACAACAGTTAAATTTTCTCTCAACATTTTTGGTTAACGAAAACACAAAAAAATAAAAAAAAATTAAACCACCGATGATTTTTGTGTTTCTCTGAGTGAGAAACACTTTGAAAATATGTGCTGAGAGTTATTCCGGACCTTCGCTATTTACACATATACGAGCCGAACGCATGCCGAAGCTGAGGAGAAGAAAGCAAAAAGCCTTTCGAAGCAAATTTACGGCACTTTATTTTCGCACACCAATACACTTTTTGGCTTTGCTCTCGTTGGCTGATTTTGATATTGGTTCTATATTGATGGCGGCGCAGCAAAGCGCGACGAATTATATGCTAGTCTATATAAAATCTTAGAATTTGAGGTAGAATTTTCAAAGATTTTAAATTAATTGAGATACTGACCAACAAAATGTGTCCTTAAGAGATGGTGACCTGCTACGAAGAACCGCGAATATTTGATACCACATTTGACAGTATTTATTAAGGAGTCTATATAGGCCATAAACTGGAGATAAGAATAGACCGAACTAAGTTTTTAGATTCACCAATGAAGCCTTAGTTTTGTACAAGCATTTACCTTAGAACCACATAGACCATTTGGGTATAAGCAGCTTCTACAAAAAATAAGCAATTATTCTTATGAATACAATAATTTATTTCTCAAATTGGATCGATTCGTGGATTGCATGAAAAGACGCATTGCGAAGATTGCCAGAAAGATGGAAAAAAGTACTGGCTAGCGATGGACAATCCTTTGAAAAACAAATTTGTAACACATTTTTTACAATAAAGCGTCAAACTTTTAAAACCCCAATTTACAAAAATGTCATACTGAACGATTTACTTTCTTTGATCGTAGAAAATATCTTAAGTGATCGATAATGAAATTTTCTGTTAAATTATAGCGGTTTGGTTTTGGGAGGGCAGAAATTTCGAACTGTATTCAGCATTGGGTGATATTTATTTCACGTTCGTTGACTTTCCATCAAGGTAAAGACCCCATAAAGGCAGAATTCCACAGTTTTCGCTCTTAATAATTCGTCAAAGACGTGTGAAAACTCAAATTATGTTAAGAAAATTTGTTTAGTTAGTTGATAAAAGCTCTGTTGGTAATTTCGGTTAAAAATCTGTCGTATAAAGTCTTCATAAACTAAAAAGTTTCGTTCAACCTCTGCTGTGAAACTTCGGAACCCTAAAACCTCGATCAATTCTTAAAAGATTTTGTTAATTCATAGATGAAACTCTTACAAACACCACCATAATGTTTCCCAATGTCATCCCCTCCCGCTTCCACCAGTCAGAGGACAATATATAAAATGGTAATTCCTTAAATCTTAAAGTTCGTACACTTAACTCAATAAGTTGTCTGCCACAGATGCAAGACTAGCTGCTGCTTCAATGTGGCAAACCAAGTTTGTCCACCCCCCACCCCCTGCCCCCACCCCCCCTGGCGTGGCTAGAATATGCCAGCCCACATGCTGCCACGTACTTGCCATCTAATTGTATAAAAGCGTTTCCGTTACGTACGCCATTTTCACCCCACACAAGTGCGAGCGAGCGAGCAGGCTGCCCAAAGAGAGCCAGAGCGAGAGAGTGAGTTAGATGCCAAAAAAAGGCAACTTTGAGTCAAAGTATCTAAACGCACAGTTTTTCTGTATCCAAAACTGCATTAAATGCCATAAAATAACTTTTAAAATGCTTTTTACTTAACATCCTGCGCAGCAGGCTGCGCCAGCAGAGAGACGCCGTCTCGGGCAGAGACGCCCGGCCCAGAAGAGGTGTCAAAATTGTGGAGCGAGCGAGAGAGCAATAAAGATTAATTAACAATTTGCTCTCCGTAGAAAAAAGGCCAAGCCAAAGACTTTTATGTTTATGTTTTTTTTTTTTTGGCACTCGTCAACGGCAACGTCGACGTCGCTGCTTATTGGTGCGAAAGTTGAGAGCGAGATGGCGCTTCTGTTGTCTCAGCGGCGTGAGAGAGCAGGCAAGTGAGTGAGCGCAAGCGAGAGAGGCAATTGGACCAAAATTATCGACAGCGGAAGTTAACACACTTTAAATCAATTAGAAAATAAAAGGCGGAGTTTTAGCAGACAAAGCAGGCGGCGGCAGCAGCAGCAGCAGCAGCAGCGGCAGCTGTAACAGTAACCACCACCCAAGACCAGCCGCGGGCCAAGAGTGGGGTGAGGCGAGGCAAATGTGCGTGCGCATGCCCCCTCCCTCCGCCACACAGCCAGCACTAGAAACGTGTGTGGTGAGTTTACGTTTGATTTTTATGGCATGTCCAAGTCAATGTCTCGCTCTCTCTCTCGGTTTCTCTGTGTGTCTGTCTCTCTTGGTTTTTGTAATTAGCTCCAACTCCGAGTCTCCGGCTGATTATTACTACGCGCTTTTTATTTGATTCTCTTTATTTTTATTTTTTAAGGTCACCAAAAAACAAAAACAATGAGCTGGCATTTTCATCAATGAATGAATCAAATTGAATCACTGAATGAACACGCATCTCAATATCTCAAGTTACAAACGAGCAGAAGAGAGGAAGAGCAAGAACGAGAGAGAGAGAGAGAAGAATAACAGAGTTCAATGGGAAAACTGTGGATACAGTTTAACATTTCAAGTGTAGACCCGAAAATGAAGTGCTGCTCAGTTTCGATCAAGACGAAACTTTAGGGAACCGAAGCTCTTAGAACAAGGTCTCATGCTTTTTACACAGACGCGAGCCGAACTTATGAGTGCGAGAATCGGTGAGCACAGAAAAGCAAGTAATTCCTCTCGAACCAACCTCCACTTTTTTGGAAAAAGTTTCGGTTCAGAAAAATGAGCATTTTTAAAACCAGAACTTTACCTCTAATAAAAGGTGATTTTTTAAGAGCTTAGTAATTTTTTAAAAAACACTAAATTAAAAGGAAAGAAATTTTTTTAATTGTTAGTACGGTCCATAATAATTTAATGTTTGAAGATTATTTCATGCAAATGTTGAACGTGACTGCGCCTCAAATGGTCCATCCGCTTAGTCCAATTTTGGCATACTCTTTCCAACATTTCGGCCGGTATCTCACGAATAAATTCTTCAATGTTGTCTTCCAAAGCTTCAATTGAAGCGGCCTTGTCTGTATAGACATGAGCTTTAACATAGCCCCACAAAAAATAGTCTAAAGGCGTTAAATCGCACCAACTAGGCGGCCAATCGACCGGTCCCGAACGTGAAATAAAATGTTCACCGAACTCGCCTCTCAATAAGTCCATTGTTGCGCGTGCTGTGTGGCATGTGGCACCGTCTTGTTGAAACCACATGTCATGCAAGTCAAGCTCTTGCATTTTGGGCAAAAAAAAAGTTGGATATCATCTCACGGTAGCGCTCACCATTCACAGTTACGTTACGATTCGCATCATCTTTGAAGAAGTACGGTCCAATGATGCCACCAGCCCATAAACCGCACCAAACTGTGACTTTTTCTGGATGCATTGGTAGCTCTTGCAATGCTTCTGGCTGATATTCACTCCAAAATCGACAATTCTGCTTATTTACGTACCCATTGAGCCAAAAATGAGCTTCGTCGCTGAACACAATTTTTCGGTAAAAAAGTGGATCTTCGGCCAACTTTCCAAGAGCCCATTCACCAAAAATTCTACGTTGCGGTAGGTCGTTCGGCTTCAATTCTTGCACCAGCTGTATTTTGAAAGGCTTCACACCTAAATCCTTCCGCAAAATTTTCCACGTTGTTGAGTAACAGAGGCCCAATTGCTGCGAACGGCGACGAATCGATAATTGATGGTCATCATTAACACTGGCCGATACAGCTGCGATATTTTCTTCAGTTCGCACTCTACGTAAGCGTGTTGGTGGTTTAATGTCCAACAATGTAAATTTGGTGCGAAATTTAGTCACAATAGCCCGAACAGCCGCTTCAGTGGGTCGATTAAACTGACCATAAAATGGAAGAAGCGCGCGATGAACTTTCTTAACAGAGCACGCATTTTGATAATAAAATTCAATAATTTGCAAGCGTTGTTCGTTTGTAAGACGATTCATGGTTAAATTATAGACCAAACTGAAGATGTTTGACAGTGAAACAAAACAGTGTTGCCAAAAAGGTAATAGCTAAAAAATCACCCTTTAGTACCGATAGTTTCTTGTGAAAGTACTATAAATGGAACCATTCATAAGTTTATTATGATTATAAGCAAACATAACTTTATCTAAATATTTTCTTATTGATTTTTCCATTAAATTATTATAAAATATTGAATCCGTGGCTAATTTAAAATGTCTTGCAAAAATTTTATAAGGATTCGGCACACTTTGCTTCACGACTTCAAAACGCATTGATATCAAGCAACGAAAGTTACGTTAAAGTAACGAATAAAGTGTTGCCTCATGCAGAACGCACTGACAACACTTTCAGGGGAATTTTTTGGTTTGGGGTGAACCCGGCTAAAACGGAATTAGTTCTTTTCACCAGAAAGTACAAAATTCCTGATCTCATTCCTTCTAAAATCAACGGAGTAAGCCTTGTATTTGGTGACAATGCCAAATACTTGGGTGTCATTCTAGATAAGAAACTACTCTGGAACGACAACATACATGAACGCAAGGTATACTAAACAAGGTAGGCCTACTCACTCTCACGACTGTCGAAAATGTAATGCAGTACAATCGCTGATTTTCGTTAGAGAGATTGTAATCGAAAACAAACAAACTGCGAACATTCTGCATTACAATTTTAAAAATAATGTACGCATTCGTAATGGGAATCCGAGGACTGTTCGGCTCTGGCATACATCCTTAATACCAAGTAATGCAGGTTGTCGGCAGCCGGTTTACAAAGCGGCCATGCACATGGCAAAGTAATGCAGATTTGGTATTTCCTTCATTCTGATGGCAAGTAACACAGGAGTAACCCATTTTGTAATGGCAATTTGCGCCGCTGGGTCGTTCCGCCTTCCTGATCCGCCATCCAGGGAAGATGCCACCTACCATAGCACACTCACGGTCAAGGAAGGAAATGTATTTATATACTCAGACAGTCAAGCCGCCCTTCAATCACTTGACTCATATACCATTAATGCTAAAACACTTACGGAATGTCGCTAATCTCTGAATGAGATCGTTCGGCATTTCAGTATACACCTTATATGGGTGCCTGGACATCGCAACATAGAAGGAAATGAGTTTGCGGACAAACTGGCCGGAAATGTAAGCATTTATGTGCTTGTATAATAACATGAAAAACTATATTTAAATTTCCCACTAAACTTTAGCAAACTATACTTTTGGGGGCATTAATGTTAAATCAATCGATTTTCTGTCAACACACTTAAATATATAGAATACTATATTTTCGAGTGTGCTCACATATCCGCGAACAACTTCGCCATTAGGTAACCAAATTCATCGGGAGAACCAATGTTCAACGCAGAATTAACTGGGCTTTTATAATAAACCTTAAGGAAAAATCGCGTAGAATAAAAAAACCCATATAAATATGAAATAATGGACGGCACGCCATAATGTTTACAATAAAAACGGTTTCCCTATTGAAAAACAAGCAAAACAAATACCCTGTGTATTTACAACGCCGTGACTCTGCTATGGAGGATCATTGGGCAGATTGCCCAGCCACCTTGCAGAGCTCATAAGCAAAAAGAAATTAATTACATCAAATTGGTAAGCAAAAGCAACACGTTCATAAAAAACCATTGCAAAACCAAGAATCCCCAAAACGTTATTCGCTGACATCACAATCAAACCTGAGTCTAAGTGGTCGTTTGAATGTGAATATGCAATACAAGAGTCCGCTGATGAGAAGATGTGATTATCTTCGAAACAGCGATCGTTGTACGGACATACCAATTGCTATTCCAAGTTGTTGTAATTAATCTCTATTGATTTGTGTTGATTACATTGAATTGTAACTCTCCACCGACCTCAAGCCAGCCAGATATACAATGTTTGACAAAAAACAGGTCGCAAAAACCCATATAAAAAAGTAGAATAAAATAGTGAAATCAATGGTGGTCAAAGTACAAATTTCAAAAAAAAAAAAGTTGAAAATACCAGATCTGTAACCCGCATTTCTCAGCTATCGCGGTAAATCACTATAACCTATGAATATAATATATTAGACTTTTCTCCTCGCTATCAGAATCGGTAAAGTTATGTAAAATCAGATGGTCCACTCGTGAGTTATTTTAATTTAAGTGAGCAAAAAGATCAATAAACGGTTTTTGGGCCATAACTTCAGATTTTGGGGGTCCCCGAGGAAAACCAAGTATGAGGAAGTGCTACACGCGAACAGCTCTAAGGCGTACGCTATGCCAATACCCAGGTTATTTCGCACTGTAGTGTTATTGGTGAAGACTCTTTCTATTTCCAGAGAGTAGCGAGTTCTTATTTAAGAACTACCAAATTTACTTTGTGGGGAATGCCATCATTTTTAAGAAATGACAGAAATGAAGCGCAAAATGAAAAGGCAAAGCGTATGGAGGAAACTATATAGTTTTCTTTTTTGTCCTTCAAGGAATCATGCTGAGTTTTTTGGGTGGAAATAGGTCATTAGACGCTATGTCGGTTTGCAAACGCACAATTTTTATTTAACATCTGCAACGAAATTTCCGCAAATGTAGCGTATGTTTTAGCCAGCCTCATTGATAAAACAAAACACACCGAGAAAAAGCTACAAGAAATTGCAACCTGGTTGAAAACTGCAAAAGTCTTTAGCGGAAACATGCATTAAGTTCTGCACCGCCCAAAGCAAAACCCAATTTAAATGTATTAAAAAGCCTGCCAAATAATGCCAATTTTTTCAAGATTGGATTTCTTTACTCTACACGCTTGAATTCGGTGCTTTGAGTGTATTATACATATAGCTCATCGCCCTGCAAGGACATCGTCAATATTTAAAAATCGCAATCCAAAACAGGTTAGGGTTGAACTGGCTCCATTTATGGATATTTCGATGCATGGTTCCAGAAATGTAAATTCTTAATTCAAACCTCCCGGGTTCTTCCAATCGAAATTTTTTTTCTTTCTGTAACTTGGTAACACTATTAGTGCCTGCTTATTTACATGATTTGGCTCCATGTGACTTTTGGAAAAGCAGCAAACTCAAGAGACCGCTCCGCCGGTCACTGTTTTTAATGATAAAAGAAAAATTTCAAAATGCTAACAGTTTTGATTTTTTCTTCGCAAATTTTGTTTGCACTATTTATATGGTCAGGGTGTGGAATTAGATGTTAAAAATTGCAAGCAGGCAATAATACAAACATTTGCCACACGCATTTGAATCCCTTTCACTAAAAGTAAGCTTGCTGTTGCCTCGGCTCAGACGCACGGCGTGGCGCTGTCGTCTGAAACGTCAGTCACATCGAATTTCAGTCCAAGTTTGAATCCACGCAGAGTAAGTACAAGTTTTTCATTAAATAAATTTAAGTTTGATTAATTCGTTGTTTTTCGGAATAACAAAATTATTGAGGCATATTAAAAATCAAAGACGGAAATTGTTAAATTTACCAATGAAAAATGTTGCATTTACCAACGTTTAGAGTTTCGCAGAAACTTCCACTATTTGTTTTTGATTTTAAAATATTTATCTTTCTGACTTTTTAGGCTGGTTCAATTAGGATTTGTTCTCAGATTTAGTAAAAAAAACAAAATTTGGATTGCATTGCAAAATCAATTCGAACCTTCAAGCAGGTTATCTGTATAGCCATTTCGTAAGCCTTCGCTTCCATCTGCTTCTGTGTTTGATCTTTCAATTAAATTTCTGCCCACTAAAATGCGTAAAAATGCGTCAACTATTTTTAAACTTGAATCATTTGGTCGTTGCTTCGTTTTGCTGGCGTCATCGTCTTGTTGTTAGTATTATGATGGCATTTTATCGTATTAAACTAAGTAGTTTTCTTGTATTGTCTGTGCCCTGTCAGTCATCGTCGTCATCGTCTGGCTACGGCGTCACATTTTCTGCGTCTTTTTTTGGTTAATTGGCTAAAAATTTTCTACCAAATTACTTTAATTATGACAGTTACATGGAGACCTTTTTCTTTTTTCTTGGGCTTTAAGCTTATGGCCTTACCTCGATCGGGTTGCCTCTTGCCAAATGTGTTAAATAATTGCCGAAATTTGTGTGCAAATTGGGTTAGTTTTGGCGTAGACGAGCTAAGGAGCAGGTCAGTGGATCGGATGACGAAACCTTTTGAAGGCGGCTTGCCCGCCCCTCCTCCCTGACCACAAAAAGTTGACTTGCTTATGTATATTTGTGTGTATGTGTCTGAAGCTTAATCAAATCAGCAAAGCGGTAATAATGCCTTTTGCCTTTCTGTCTGAGAATCGAATGTGCCGCGGAGAGTGCCAGTCAAATGTCACAAGAAATTTGTCAAAAGCAAAACAAATATGCTTGAAGTGTGGGCCGGGATCAGTTGATATTGGAAATTATGACCCGCTTAAAGTCTCACATGAATAATTCGGGAATTTCAATTGAAATAATTGTTTATATGTTAAATGGTTTATTTCTTATTAGAACTCTGCAGTAGATGGATAAACGGACGGAAAAAATTGACTATTTTTAACAGTTTTTGCTTAAATTATTTTCAAACTCTTTAGTTAGTGTTCTCCCCCAAATATAAAATAGCACTCACAATATAATTGGAAGAGGATATCTTTTAATAAAATGCTTACAATAACACCGCGAGCATAATGTATGCCTTATGATCCATATTTTGGTCCCTTGTTTGGTGACGGTATTGCAGAACTCAGCCCTCACATGCTGTTTCTCTGGTTTCCTCTGTAATGGCTGTGAGTAGAGCTACATTTCCTTTTATCCATTCCACTGAGAGTGATGTCTTTTTCTGGGACACGCGTACCAGCTCTCACCTACTTCAGCGACTGAAAAGCTTCTCGGAAAAGCATTAAAAAGCAACAAGTCCGCTGATGAGAGAATTGTGGTGATTTTCGATACAGCGCTGTACGGACATTGATATTCCAAAATGTTGTATTAATCTCTGTTGATTTGTGTTGATTATATTGAACTATAATTAACCGTGTATTATACATTTAAGTCGAGGCGGTCATCCAAGGTGTCTTTTTAATTAATTTTTTAAATTTCCGGTTTTGATCTACAAATATGTGAGTTATTTTGTCAAATAAATAAGAATACATTAAGAATTTTTTAGCAATTTAGCCACAAGTTTAAAAGCTAGCATTTGAGGTGTCCTATTTTGATTAGAAATTATGTTATACCTGAAGGTAAAATTTTAAAATTTGCTCTACATCCTAATAAATATAGAAAACAAAAACCACCCGGTCTGATAACATTTGGGGCATTATTTCCTTTTTGGGGCATTATTTCCTAAATAAAATTTTAAATTTAATTTTAAAAGACCGCCCCCCCCCCCCCCCCCCCCCCCCCCCCCCCCCCCCCCCCCCCCCCCCCCCACTAATTAATTTTGGGGCCCTGTTTCATTTTTATAAGGAAATGAGACGCCAATTTTTAATATGATTTTTTGGGTTCTTGTTTAATTTTTCTTATATTTTCTAAATACAAAAATCGCATGATTTTTAATTGAAAAATTGATTCAATTTTTAGCGCCGCTTGCGAAAATTTGAGACAAAAAAATCGGGGATTTTTATATTATAAACTTCTTTACCACGCGTTTTAAAAATATTTGCCTGCGGCGTTCTTTATTTTTTTCCAATTTTACTTCCAAAGCAGGGACTAAACCCGAAATTAATTTCACTATTTGAGTCAAGGCACTTTTATTGCCTTAAATCTTTTTTACTTGTGCAGCAATCGGACAAGCATCCCATTCCGTTTTCCATAAAATATAACTAAAACCGTAATCGAAATCGGACGAGTTAGACACCCAATCGATTCGTTGACAAAATTTGTTGAAAAATTTTATGTATAAAGTCTGGTTTACGGAAACCGCTTGTGAAATGTGGATATTAATAAATTTTCCGAAATATTGCTCGTTTTTTGGAGCCATAATTCGCCCTTCCTCAGAAGCCTTTTGATGTTTTGTGTGTAGAATTGAGTTTTTGAAAGAATATCGCACTGGACTTTTGTTAATTCTTGTTGGTCCACCTCAGAAACACTGAAACAATCTAAAGATTCAACCTATTTGCTCTTTCACTGTGTCTGCCCCGCGTTTTGAAATTTTTTAGACGGTTAAAGGCATTTGTGCTCAACCTTAAATTTCACAATTTCGTTAAGCTTGATGATAAAAATGAACACGCAGTTGTTTATATATTTTGGAATTCATGTTGAACAGAAAATAGTTTAAAAATTATGCAGGAAATGAAGTGCAGTTGAATTCCATAGGTAACTCCAAAATTGTAATACTATCCAAAAAAAAATAATGAAAGTAGAGCCTTTTGTTTTCGCCTTTGAAATGTACACCCCCCACAAAAATTTTGTTTCTCCAAACCCCCCCTGCGTACGCCACTGCAGCTTGCGTTTGAGGTGCCCTATATAGGTGTCCTATATGTACACAGAGAATGGATCAAGAATGTTCGATGCCAAAAGTACGGTAAGAATGAATATTCTTGGTCCCAGAGTACATTACTCAATCCAAGAAGAAACATTTGTTTCTAAACTGCTTGATTTAGAAGTTTAAAACGCAATAATGTCTAACTTTGCTTGCTCATATCGATCAGATACTTATTTTCATTTCCCTCCCCCCCACGCATATAAAACCCAGAGTTAGACCGAATTCAGATTGATTTCAAGAACAACAATTTCGTTTGAACTCAAATTATTCATTTAACTATTTTCCTACACTTTTCGTTTTTCCTGACCAAATTTTCATTTCAGTATTTACAATCTTTCAAACAGCTCAAAATATTGCAAAGTTTGGAAACGGCAATGTAGAGCAAAAAGGAGGTAAAAATAAAAGAATTAAACAACAAAAAAATCAATTAAACAATTAAGAAAGATCACGAAATTCGCAAAATTTTCTTATTACTAAGATTATTCGGGGAATTTTTTTTGAACGATTGCATTTCCAATTTATATTGTGCAACTTTATATGTTAAGTGAAAAATACATATTTTTTTGGTTGCTAGATCAGAGGGTGAATTTAAGAGTTGTTGGTTAGCGACCTTTCTAATTGTAGAATTTGATGCTTGCTGGCTCGAGGTCAAGAAGAAAAAACTCAGGGACACCCTGAAGACGGATGCCGATGTGCATCCGAAATATATTGGAAACAAACACAAACTGACTTTTTTCTTCTTGACCTCGAGCCAGCAAGCATAAAATTCTATGGTGAATTTGAGCGATTTAGAATCAACTGCTTCTTCAATCTGCTCGGCATTAAACAGTCGGTTTGAATTCACTTTACTTTCGCCATCTGATCTAGAATCCGAGTTTTTTTGTGACACCTCACATTTAAATTCCAGCAGTTTACATTTTAAATACAAGCGTTTTTACGAAAATCTCTAGTGATTTTTGTTTCATCCCCCATTATGAAGATTTGATAGATTGCAATAATTCCGAACTGTTCCAAAAATAATCCGAACTGTAATGAGTTCAGATTATCGTAAAGATTTGATTGGTGTCGATCAATCGGTTAAAAAATAAATATTATAAATTTGCAAAATTCTTAT